>VZTS01015592.1:118149-203912 GCA_013400795.1 Pluvianellus socialis
CGCCTCGGCGCGGCGGCTGCCGGCCAAGGAGATGCTGCTGCTGCTGCTGCTGCGGGCGGGCGGGCGGGCGCCCGCCTCTTCCCGGGGAGCCGGCACCTC
The DNA here is from genome assembly GCA_013400795.1 of Pluvianellus socialis. Lineage (NCBI taxonomy): Eukaryota > Metazoa > Chordata > Aves > Charadriiformes > Charadriidae > Pluvianellus > Pluvianellus socialis. Next base: position 118,249 of record VZTS01015592.1, read on the forward strand.
CGCCTCCCTTCCCGCACGGTCCCTCCCCTGCGCTCCTTAAGATGACAGGGACGGCGGGGCCGGCGTTCCCCGCCGGGGAAGGGGCAAAGCGGCACTGAAGCGCGGGGGGACGGGCGGAGGCAGCGGCGGCGTCTTGTGCTCGCTGCCGCCGGTGCCGGTGCCGGTGCCGTTGCCGGGTGGCTGCTGCTGGAAAAGCTCCCCGGTGGCCTCCGCCGCGCTGCCGGGAGCGGAGCGGAGCCGGGGCTGGGCAGCCGCCGTGCGGGCTCGGCGCCTCCCGGTTTCCCCCGGCAGCGGGGGCCGCAGAGCGCGGCGGCGCTGGTTAAAAATAGAAAGGGAGATGCTACCCCAGGAACCTGCCGGAGCATCCAGTGTTCCCCCACCCTTCCGGGAAACCGGGAAGGAAGAGCTACCTGCTCCCTTCCCCGTCCCTGGCGAACGCAGAGGGGAACGGCCGAGGGAAGCGGGATGCGGAACGGCGGCCCCGAGCTAAGGCCGGGCTTCCAGGGCCATTGGTGCAAGATCTCTGCGCTACTGATTGTGGGCAGCAGGACAACAGGGATCGAGATGGGATGCGGTCACACCATTGTTCCTCTGTCGAATTAACCAGAGGACCTGATGCATAGGCTACGTCAGGTTTAGGCCGGCTTTATGCTGGCTGCAGAAAGGCAGATGCTACTTGTCCAGCATAAAATTAGAGTGGCGCAGGCAGACAGGAACCGGTCTCGTACAAAGCCTGCCAGTGAGAAGTTAACACGCCGGATTAGGGGCATTTTACATATTTGAACTGGAAGAGCGAGTTTGTCCTGGATAAATGTCATGCTGTCCAATGTTACAGCCTTTTTTGTGTTCGGTACTAGGAGTCTTAAATCCAAATTTACCGTTTCTTTAAACTATGGCCTGCAAACAGAGACCTTATCCTGTTGATGCCGACCAAATTTTGCTCTAAGTACTAGCAGGATCAGATTTTCACGCTTTCCAAACATTGTTTTTATTTCTTTCTAAAATACTAGCAAAATTATGTCTTTACAGTTTAGCAATTGAGTTAGAATTTGTAGGAAAAGGAAGGTATGGATTTTTTTTTTTTTTAAAAGGAGTCATATATAGAAGATGGATATCGCTGCCCACTGATGGAGAACTGTACTGGAAATCAAAGACATAGATTCCCTTTCTTGCTGTGCTGTTAATGCAGTTTCAAACAAGCCACATCCTCTTTCTACCTTGGCTTTTCCACATCTAAGAAAAAGGTTAAAACGCTTAGACTACTCAGCAAAGTGCTTTGAGATCTGCAGATGGAAGGCTCGCACTGGTTTCACCATGTATTCATACAGTATATAATACATCTATTTTATAAATATAACATAACTGACACGTTGTAATCTAGCCTGCCTAAACACTACTTCTTGTTGCCTGGAGGACATAAATGGAAGAAGCAAGCAAAGTAATAGATGTTCTGACAATTGTGTCAATTGAAAACAGCTTCCAAAAAATGCAGATTTTTAATAAATTCTAGTGTAGAGGCAAGTGTGAATATTAATAGGAAAGAAACAAGTGTGAATATTAATAGGTAAGGAGAGTGAGTTGCTCTCATCTATGACTGAATGTCAAAATGGAGAGGAAAACAGCAGTACTCCAACTGCAATTCCAACTGCACGCCTAACCTCAACATCCTTTTCTTAGAAGAGGATGAAAGATTCCACAAACCAGAAGGGAAAAAAACCCAAAACCCAAAGCAGGAGCAAAATGTTGTCTCAAGAGCTTTCACAGTTTCTAGTCTCGCTGTCTTCCTCAGCTTTTGACCTAGGCTACTATGCAAGCAAGCCTTTCATGAACAATCATTCAGGAATGGATTGGAAAACAACCAGGTTAAAACCAGAGCTGAAAACGAGCAGTTGGGTCAAGGACAGTGGGGAAACTGGCTGAAGCAACCACGTGTCTGAACATCTGTACCCCAGGGGGGAAATCTGGCATGTTCAAATGTGTCGTTTTTTTGCAACACCCCACAAGAAAGTTAGGGAGAATCTTTCCTTTTAAAATCGGAAGGAGGAGTGAAGTCCAAGCATTGTGCACTGTGCAGAAGTTCACGGTGGCTGTGGGGGAGAGTTTCCATAAATTGGAGGTCCTGTAGCTACTCTAAATCGAGAACACCCAGCACGCCCATGATTTGTTATCGTTAGTGTACGTTTATTCTGCATCTTGCCTCCTAAACATATGCAACATCAAATCTGCCTCCTTTGGTGATGTCTGTCATGGTTGTAGGAGTCTACTGCTTTAGAAGTCTCTTTAGGACGAAATGAGACGAAATGTGCCCCGGAGTTGTCAGTTTCTCTCCACTGACTACAGAGGACCTGACACAGATGTATATGCTCAGACCTATACATTTAATTAAATGAATCCCGCCTTTCCCATCTTTTCTTAGGGCTTAAAACTGGCACCGATACTCTACTCCTTGTTCTATATTTATAATGGACTACTAAGATCACCAGTAGACCTGAAAAATACTCAAGCTCCTTCCCTGATATAAGGAGCTCTTGTTCACCTCATTCCTGACTCTGTGGAGATGAGAAGAGGTGGACGATCCTACAAACAGCATTGTAGTTTTAGGGAAACACATCATTAAAGAAGGAAGTATTGCAGCATGACCCAAAGGTGATCATTCCCTAGTGAGGATCTCTTAACTGAAGCAATGGGATCTCCTTTGATGGAGATTTCTTGCTTTCTGGAGCACCTATAGTAATCTATGTATCCAAGTGACCATACAGTGGTGTCAGGAAAGTGCTGGCCTCAGTCACAGATCTGGTACCTTTAGGAGCCTAATTCTCAGTGCAGATAGCCCTAAGCAATCATATTGGCATTTTAAATGATTTCACTGCTCAGATATCAGAGAATCACAGAATACTGAGGGTTGGAAGAGACCTCTAGAGATCATCTGGTCCAACCCTCCTGCCAGAGCAGGTCTACCCACAGCAGGTTGCACAGGGTGGCGTCCAGGCAGGTTTTGAATGTCTCCAGAGTCGGAGACTCCACCACCTCTCTGGGCAGCCTGTTCCAGTGCTCTGCCACCCTCAAAGGAAAGAAATTCCTCCTCATGTTCAGATGGAACTTCCTATATTCGATTTTATAGCCATTGTCCCTTGTCCTATCACTGGGCAGCACTGAAAAAAGACTGGCCCCCTCTTCCCGGCACCCTCCCTTTAAGTATTTGTAGACATTGATGAGATTCCCCCTCGGTCTTCTCTTCTCCAGACTAAAAAGACACAAATCCCTCAGCCTTTCTTCAGAAGAAAGATGCTCCAGCCCCCCGACCCAGATATGCATCACCTTACATTGGTTTAAGTCCTGCTACAATGCTCTTACACTTCCTACTTTCCCAGCTCAAAAAACATGCCCTGATTTTATTAAAGTTTGGCAGATCACCCTGCATTTTTATTTCTCCTTCATTTTGCCCTGCTGTACCCCTTTCACATGATTTTTTTCAAATCACTCTTTAGTCATTTAGCAGCATTCAACATACCCCCATAAAACGAGTCTCTTTATGATCGCATCCATTTCATGGGTAGAAATTGCCCTTTGAATTCCTGCCGTTTGACACTGGTAGACTCTTAGGCTAAGGATGACAGGTTCCAGTACCAAAAAATCCTCTTCTGATTATACCTTTTCTGAGACAATCAGATATTCAAGGACAGGAAGAATTGTACAGTTCAAATCTTGCTCCAGCGAATATTATCCAAATTTCAAATAATTTCAGAACCATTTAATGACCTATATGAAATTAACTGCTGGTTCTACATCTTAGTGAAAATGCAGCTATAAAAGCCACCCTTGCACTGTATATTGCAGATGGTTGAATCGCTGCACCTACAGCACACACAGAAAACGCTTTGAGTCCGTTTGTGTGGAGCATCTCAGAGGACCAGAGCCCAAATCTAACAACTACTAATTAGTAGTGTTTGGCAGGCTTTGGCAGGCTGGCCAAAGGAAAAAAAAAAAGGAAAAAGGCACAAGGACCGATCTGTCATTGTTAGTAGGAATGGGATTGATTTCCTGAAAGCAAAAAGATGGGGAAAGCAGTAATTGTACTGGGTCTGGTTTAGAAATAAATATGTGGCTGTTATACTGCCAAAGCTTCATCTTTCTCGAGCACTGAATATAAGCACCACATTTGTAATGAATGAGCAGCCTAGAGATAAAAGGGAGGCACTGAGATGAAAATGAAATTTTGAAAGGTATTTCAAGATCCTAGTGCAATAGAAATGGTAATAGGTTTTAAGAAAATTAGTTTATAGAGAATGTTCAGAGAAACTGGACACAGGAGCTAATAAACAACAATGCACATAATGAAAAGTAACGATGTTATGCTGATTAACGTGAGTGTCAGTATTCAAGAAGAAAGGCTTTCAAACAGTAGTGTCCTTACGTGAGTCCTCTGTGAACTAATGTTAAAGGACTTGCAAAGGTAAATAAATATTTTTTTAAAAAAAATCTTATTGTCAGGTGGACTTAAATTTGGTATGCAGGATTCTATATCCCCACCGGAATAAATTTGGGGCCCAAAAACCTGAAAAGGTTGAAAACCACTCATGTTGAACATACAGAATCCAAAAGGAAGAACAGGATAAACCAGAACAATTCAACAAGGAAATCACAAAAAAGGGCTGTACGTAAATGGTTGGCAGGATGCTTTGTGTGTAATGAACAGGGGTTAAAGAACCAAACATGAGTTTTACAAGAAAACTACCAAGAAAATAAAGCATAAGCACATTTAGAAACCACAGTAAGAACTGAGTGTCAAACTGATACCAGCAGTATAGAAAAACTGCAGACTATAGCAAAGAACGTGCATTATTATTCTGTTAGAATGAATAGTACCACCTCAGCCTGAAAGGATGTTGCTTTCAGCAAGTGTTGCACATGGGTCTTGATTCAGCTCCACAGACATCAGCCAAGTCTTTTAATTGACAGCATTGCCCCCAGGCTCAAGACCCAGGACACAGCTCTTCCGCTCTATGCAGAGTCTTGCAGAACATAAAAATGGCTGAAAGAAACCCAGGAAGGATTATTATACCTATTTAAACAACTAGGCACTTTCCTGTGACAAAAGGAAAGTCTGTCCACTTAGAATACTTTGTCCAAACAGCTTCTCAGCTACTTAGCCTAGAAAAATCAGTGTCACAGTGCAAACTCTGCAGACTGTGACAGATTTAAAACCAGGAGGAGAAGGGAGAACATGGTTCATCTCAGATAAAGAGCAGAAGCATGCGTTGCACGGAGAACCACTACAATTAGGGCTGTCTAGGGCAGCAGATTATTAAGAGGGATGAGGGCAAAATAAGTACAACCTAAAACTTCTTTTTACTTTTGCCAGAGCCTCAGAAAGCCAGGCAGCCACTGCTGCACCCACTGAGAAGCAGGTGATGTGGAGAGAGCCATGGCAGCTTGTATTTGGGAGACGGGATCCTTCCAGCAGCAACCAGTTCAGCTCCTCTTCCCGCCTGAGTTTCAGGAGAGCAGCAGGACACTGCCTCTGCTGCTCACTGGCTGCACTTTGCACCTTCCCCCGCCCCTCGCATGGTCCTTGCTTTGGCATCTTTGCCTGCCACTCTCTCCTGAGAAGTCCCAACCCACTCTGTTTCTGCATTACAGCCGTGGAGGGCTAGAAGGCATCTGTTGTGGTTTGGCTTCGGCCAGTGACAAAGAGCCACGCAGCCGCTCACCCAACCCTCACAGTGGTGAGGGAGAATCGAAAGAAAAAGGCAAAACTCATGGGTTGAGATAAAAACAGTTTAACAGAACAGCAAAGGAAGTAGAAAAGCAACAACAATAACACTGGTGGATGGATGTACAGGGTTACCTTCTCACTGTGCACCAACCAGACCAGGAAGGGGAAGACGCAGCCCTCTCCCAAGAAGCCTTCCAAGTCCCTCCCAGGGATAGCTCCCACCTAAGTACTGGGCATGGTCTCAGGTGGTATGGAATACCTGGCCAGAAATTAACCTTACCCCTGCCAGAACCAGGACAGCATCCTAAAGGGTCGTTGAGTCCAATCTCACATGTAGGTGGGATCAAATGCATCTAGACCATTCATGGTTAGGGTTACTTAATATGTTCTTAAAACTCTCAGTGACAGATAAATTACAATGTGCCTATAAAGCCTTTTCCAGTATGTCACCACCATAACAAATGGAGACTTTTGTAATGTAGAGTTTAAACTTTTTTCACTATTTATTGAGATATCTATTCCTGTCCTTTGGTAAACACCATGCTCTTTTCAACAGCCTCTTCAGTGTTTGAAGACTGTTCACTTTTTTCTTCATCAAGCAAATTTCCAGATTTTCCTCAGATCCCTCAGTCTGTCCTTGTAAATCATCCCTTCTAATCCCATCCAGAGCTCTGGATGGCCCTTTCTGAACTGTCTTATTTCTTGCTCTTCTAGGCTGACCATAGTCCCTCCAGGTGAAGGCTTCCCCGCTACTGAATAACATGGGTCAAATATCTCCCACGCTGTCAGTGTACCACTCCTAGGACTCCATCCTATATTTTAAGAAACCACAACACGTTGTTAATTATTATGTACTTTGCGGTCTATGGTAGCTTTGGGATATTTTTAGCACTGCTGCTTTTCCATCCACTTACATATTTTCATTTATCTCTGCTGACGTTCATCTTGTTGATTTTTGATCATCTATTCAGCATGTCAAGGTCATTTTGAATATCTTCCTCCAAAAGACTTGCAATTGTTTCTAGTAGGCATCATAGGCATCAACGAAGCCGTACAAATATATGATCAACTGCTCTTTGTCTAAAAATTTTTCATTCCCAGAGAGCGGGATCAAATCAAGGAGTTTCTTCACTACACACAGTTGGGTTTGCCACAGAATCACAGAATGTTAGGGGTTGGAAGGGACCTCTGGAGATCATCTAGTCCAACTCCCCTGCCAGAGCAGGTCCACCTAGAGCAGGTTGCACAGGGTGGTGTCCAGGCAGGTTCTGAATGTCTCCGGAGTCGGAGACTCCACCACCACTCTGGGTAGCCTGTTCCAGTGCTCTGCCACCCTCAAAGGAAAGAAGTTCCTCCTCATGTTCAGATGGAACTTCTTATGTTCAAGTTTGTGCCCGTTACCTCTTGTCCTATCACTGGGCAGCACTGAAAAAAGACTGACCCCCTCCTCCTGGCACCCTCCCTTTAAGTATTTATAAGCATTGATGAGATCTCAGTCTTCTCAGTCTTCTCTTCTCCAGACCAAAAAGACCCAACTCCCTCAGTCTTTCCTCATAAGAAAGATGCTCCAACCCCCTCATCATCTATGTAGCCCTTCACTGTACCTGCTCCAGCAGTTCCCTGTCCTTCTTGAGCTGGGGAGCCCAGAACTGGACACAGTACTCCAGATGCGGCCTCACCAGGGCAGAGTAAAGGGGGAAGATAACCTCCACATTTAACTCAAAACCAGCATAACATCATCTTAATTTTTTTGCCATCGCAACAGCTGAGGGTTTTTTAGCAGAAATCTTCCAAAACCTGCATGTAATTCAAACTCCTCTGGGCCTGCCCGCTGGCCACAGCCCCCACTTCTCCCTGCTCAGTAATGGCCACCTCCCTCCTGCTGCAGCTGCCCCCAGTCCCCCCAGCTCTGCCCCACTGGTGACGCCTAAACCAGTGCCCTGGGTGCGTGGGGGTCCTTCCCACGGTCGCTGGGCAGCCCGCCCTGCTGCTCCCCAGCACCCTATGGTAAAGCTGTCACACTGCCACCAAGCCATCAGTAACGACTCTCTGAGGTGGGTAAGTACCTGTAGAGATTGACGAGGGGCTTCGCTGTCTGGAGCACCCAGTAGCTCCACACAACAGCGGTTTTTTGCTCTGATGGCGGTGACCCAAACCTGCAGCTCACCTGCCTGGCCAGCTGCTCTCCTTAGGGAACAGAGGGACGGGTCCGATGCCCTCTTTTCTTGGCAATTCTACCCTGGCACTTCTTAAACTGAATTTGTTTTTTTTCCAGAGGCTCACAAATCAGTTGTTCAATCATCTTTAGTGTCTTTCTGGGAAGTGAAAAGAGGCTATACATTATTCCTCCAGCCGCCTTCTTCCTTTTATTACGTCAAGTTGCCGCCAACATCTTTGGAGCCAGAGGATGTACAGAGCTGCCCAGTTCCCAGGCTTCCTCCTACCACCACAGCATGGACAAAAGCAGCTGGCAAAAGCAGATTAATAGGTAGATTCTCTGTTTGAAATAGGAGCTGGCTTTGAAATAAGAACCAAACTGCAGCTCATGGTCCCATTTTAACTGATTTTGCTCCTCAGAAGTGATTAGGGTGGAGAGGAACAAATATTAACAATGTGCCTCGTCATGAAATTGAAAGCCTAGGATCTGTACTGCACCTATTAAATATAGCTTCAAAAAGCACTTATTTCTGCTAAAGTTAGCATTTGCCTTACGTTCCTTATCATGCATCAATGACTAAAAACATTGACGTACAATGATGGCTGAGAGAGAAAGTGAAATTTTTATGTGGAATCTAATTATAATGCTGTGTTGATAATACTAGGAAAGTTTGATTCAGATACTAAAAAAGGCATACGATTTACCTTTTTTTTAAGAGCTATAAGCTAATATTTCGGCTCTCAAGAAAAGGTTGGTTGTGGCCTCTCAAATGCAGCTGCTAAACACACATTACAATGAATGCAGAACACACAATACAAAGAAAATTATATTACATTTCTATTAAGTGAGGATGGTATTTGGGAAAGATGACAGATTTATGACACTATTCTATAAACTTGGGGTTTATTAGATTTTTGCCAAAATACCTAATACAGAACAGGTGGTGTGTATTCAAAATGCTAAAATAAAAAGGCTTACAAAGAACACATCTGGATCAAAGCTACAATTATTTTCCTCTGCTAAGAGAGGAGTCAAAGTGCAATTAGGATATTAAGATCTTGAGCTGGACATCGACTTCAGTGTGAATTTTCCCACTTGCAGTTTGTATGACTTGGATGAAATGATTAATCTACCATAAAGCAGGGTATCACAAGCTTAACCACTTAAAAACCTCTTTAGAATTTTTTTCCAATAATTTCCAATATATCCAATAATTGCATTTATGCTATAAATACTTCTAATAATCGCATTATTCAACACACAGACAAGGATTGTAATAGCTGAAACAAGTACTGCATAAAATCATTTCATGTGAATTCTGTAATGTCAAATCTGACCCTTAAAAAAATAATTGAAACGCATAAAAAAATCCTAATGGTATTTGCTTTCTGGGGTTTTTTGCCACAATATTTTGGGCTATTTGCCATATGCTTTCAGAGCCAGATCAAAACTGACTGGTATCTGTTTTTCCTTACAACGAAGAGATTCATGTTTTAAAAAAAACAACCAACAATTCCCCCCCAAAAAAACCCAACAAAACAAAACCCCCAACAGATTATTTAATGAACTTTTGAGGCCCAGGAGACATGAACTGTAACCAAACCAAACCAAAATTAGCAAGACATAATAAGAATTCAGCAGTTGCCAACCCTGAGCTTATAGACCAGAAACCATGACTGAATTCCTGGAGGCCTCCTGGTGAGAAAGATGGTAAGGTTTTGGGGCGAAGCATTTTTCTTTCAAAGGAAAGTCTTGTCAATGAGGTTATGTAGAAAGGTATCATGTTGTATTTTAATAACAGCTATCTGAATGTATCTAGCTGGGAAACAATAATACGGTGTAAGAGCAGAGTAAACCAATCCCATAGTGCCAGAGCCTTTCCTGATATGTACTACAATTTGGGAGGAGGACAAAGTTAATTGGGAGTTTCTGTGACGTTGTCTCCCGAGGCTTTTTTCATTCCTTCTTGGATGATTAGGAGTTTCTGAAAGTGCAGCAGATGGAGCTTGGCATGGGGAGTCTGTGAAGGGGGCGGTAAAATCACCTTTGGATGCTGAATGTGACTGCTGCTCACAGGAATTCCCAGTATAACCAGGGGAAAACGCAAGAGGGATGCTGCTATTTGCCTACCTTTGCCCAACTGGGCAGCAAAGGATCAAGGGAGAAAAGGAGAAACAACCAAATTCTTGCCAGCATTGCAGAAAATTGGGAAGAGAAATAACAGATGGTAATTCCTTTGATGCAAGGGGACCCATCTGCTACCGCTTCCCTGTCGTGTCCCATGAGCTCCTGGAGATACTATGTGGAAAAGCTTCAGACAGCTTGTGAATGGCAAAAGTGAATGTGGGTTGTATAGGAGAAGATGGAAAAGAGAGTAATTCTGCTCGTGGAAGCAGACATGACAAGATGGGGAGCTGTACTTCTGCTCAGCTCTTCTAAGTCCCAAAATAGGCTTGTGAAACGCCAAAACAGCTCAGCTATATAGGACAATATGCAAAGTAACTGCTCCCTGATGTCCCACATTGAATACAGGTGAGTGATAATATCTTCAGAAAACCCAGATACAACCGAAGTCCAGCCAAAGATCATACTACAGCTGTGGTAACCAATTGTACAGCCCTGCAGAAAATCTCAGTTTTGCTATCGGCACCATCTCTGATCACGCCTCTCATTCTTGCATGCTTTGATGAGCAAACGGTAATGTATTCCTGGTATTATTTAACTTTGATGCTTAATGATTACTATTTATTATTCCTTTTAAGATTAATAAGTTCATGAATCTTTCTGGCTTCCAGGCTGTCTGAAAACTGAAAAAAAAAAACCCTATTATTGTCTCATTTTCTGTATGATGCGAATGAAACAACCTCTGCAAACAGAGGTAGAGACATAAACTTATCTGAAAGAAAGATGGTACTTTGGTGCATTCAGTACAACCACGGGAAAATAGATGTGGGCACCGGCTCATCCTCCTGCTTCTGCCTGACGTTCAGCTGCTCTGATGTCTGCTGCCAATCGCTCAAAGCTGATGTTGACAAGCAAATGAATAAATAGTGAACACCCTTCAATAAGAAAATTCAATTCACCGCCATGAAGAAGACAAGTGCCCAGCTAAAAGGAGAAAACCAAATACTAGCCCTCCTCTCCTCCCTCTTTCTCTTCAGAGAGCATTCACTCTCCTTAATATTGTGAAAAAATGGCAGCTGCTACATTTTAAGAGATTTGGCAATTTACTGATGTTAGAGGCAGAAGAGAAGGTTGATTTGCAAACTTGTCACAGATTCTCTCTGCAAGGGATCTGTCAGAGCAGAAACATGTTTTGAAAATGAATTAGCAGGATGAGGGACTTGTTTTGAACAAGGGATTCCTCACAGGAATGGTCAGGCAAGACAAGTCTCTTGGCTGACCTCTATGGTCGTTAGCTGGTGTCCTTTGACTCCAATCTGTGGAAGGCTGGAACAGATACACATTCACACATATGCTTCAAGGTTATCCAAAGGAAAGGGCAAGCAGAATATTTTTTTCATTGTCTTTTACAACAAGCAGTGGAGACTTGCTGTTAAGTAAATACAAAAGAAGACTTAAACACCCACAGACATATATTTATTTATATACTTGTTTATAAATAATGATATTGCAGGAGCATCATGACTTTGCCTTGATCAAGGGTTGAGCTACTGAGCATAATGAGCTATGGTTGATAGGATAATGCAAATAGTTGAGTGCGGTGAGGCTTGGGACAGGCTGTGGATCAACAAGTGACTGGAAAACAATATCTGAAACTGCTGGGAAGGTGGTATCGTTGTAGACAGATTTGGCTGGTGGCCTGGGTCAACATCTGGCTGTAAGTCCCCAGCACTGGAGAGTAATAGAGACTGGGGGTAGGCATTGCTCTCAAGATGTCCAACACATCATGCTCGAGGTGGAACCATCCCACGTTGGTGCTGAGCTGCTGCCCAAAGCCCAACAGAGACAGGTTGGACAGAGCAAGTGTCATGTTCCCCTGGGCTTGACTGCGCTCACTCACTGTGCAGGAACTACAAAAACTGAGAAGAAGAAGGACGGAAGGATAACTTTGGCAATGCGTCAATGAGAAAAAAATAAAAAGAAAATTAGAAAATGTATGGGAAATGCGTGAGACTTCAGTGACTGGCCAGGAAGGGAATTGTTGGCGGATCAGAGACAGAACTGAGGGTGGTAGGGATTCTTCCACCCAGCGCAACCTTCAGGCATGGCAACCTGCCACCTGATCCTTGTCAGCAATGTCTGGGGTTATGACCGGAGGGTGAAATGGGCCCTCCCTTCCTGGCCCTTCAGGAAATGCGGACAACAGTACATTGCTGCTCCCATGCTCATGGGAAATAGATGTCAGGAAACGAGCTGCTTGAGACAAGCTTGACAAGCCAGCCGCCGGCCCCAGTGTGCGGCTTTCTCTGCAGCCTGCAGCTTCACGCGCTCCAGATTCTGCCATCTCCACAGAAAGGCTTCAATAAAACCATCAAGACAAAACGTGCTTAGGTGGCTAAGCATTTAAAAAAAAAAAAAAATTAAATGAGAGGCCTATTGTAGCCAGTCTGGTAGACAGAACTTGATGTTGAAAAATGAGATTATATACGGGAAAGCTGTTGGCAGCCTAAGAGGAAAAGAAACCACACAACTAAACATAGTTTCTTTTAAACTATTCCTATTAATCAGCTGTAGTTGTAATGATTGGATGCAGTAAATATAGGTAGAGGTTATATTAGCTGCTCTAAGATTCCTGATTTTCCTTTTAACCAGCGATCTGCTTAAAGAGAAAAGCAGAAAAATATTACAGGTGACCAAAATTTCCCAGTGGATTGCTTCCCTGAACCCGTTCAGTGCACAACGTCACAAGCTGCCAGTCTGGCTCCGGGAGGAGGATTGGGATGCTGGGAATGTGGGAGAAGGCACTGCCTGAGGCACCGCTCCCCAGCACCCTCCCAACTCAACCTGACAGGCTGCCACAATTCAGGGTTAGTTTAGCGTGGCTAAACTGCTTCCTCTGACTGCAGTTAACCTCTACACAACTAAACACTTAAACTTTTGGAGCGTGAGGTACTGACTGGCAGCGTGCATTTTTAAAAAAGCCTTCAAAAACAAAGGTCTCTGCCACCTTTTGTTTCATTCCCTCCACGTGGCACAGATCAGATGTTTTCACTGGATGGCTCTATATTAATGGTGTCTATTCCTTGAGGCAGGAATGATGTCGGAAATAAATTGTTCTCTAAAGGATCCTTCATGCTGAATGTTACAGATCCACGTGAAATACCGCATTTCCCTGTTCCACAGACCACAGGATATCTCGGCATCTTAACCACTGCAGCAGCTCTGTGCTGACCCCCAGGGACAGGACCCCCAGGGACAGGACTGTACAACGCCCAGGGTGCACATTTGTTCTTTCAAATGACAGAGGTAGACTTCCGAGGTAAATTCCAGATGTGTTCCTGCCTTTCCCACTGCACCATCTGCAGGCATTTTGGAACAACAGGTGGCAGCGGGCCGGGACAGCTCATTCCTACTGCAAGAATTATTTGCCATCGGCATCGATGCTTTACACTTCTGCGTTCTGTTCTTCCTCGTGGGCTTGTATGTCAACAGTTCCCAAGCAAGTTCATTTGGTTCCCAGGGAGACAAAAAAATCTGCTTGTTTGGTCTTTGAGCGCCTTCGTTTTTCTTAAATCCCCCTTTGATGCTATGTAGCACTCTGTTCTGCACATTCCTCCTCTTTTTTCTCCTCTCTCCGCTCCCCTTTATACTCCCTGCTTTCCTCAGGCTTCTCCTGCTGCCCATAGCATTGACAATACTAAGTTGTCCTACAAAAGCTACACTTCTTCAGATAATTTAGTTTCATAGTTATACCGCATGAAATAAAAGACAAGAAGCCTGTCTCCTGCAAAGCTGTTAATAAAGTGAAAATTCACAGCATTTCTATATATAACTCAAATCTAAGTAATACTGTCATCACTGCTGCGTTCAACTGCTACGTACTGACAGGACACTGATAAAATATACATGTGATGTATTCCCATCCTTAAAAAGACATATAAAAGAAGTATATACCAATGAGACCAATTATTTTTCACTCAGTTTAATGAAATGTGCCAAAGCCAGCAAGGACTCATTGGGAATCCATCAATCCCATGTCTAAGGCTCTTCTAGTCACAGCATCGGAGGCAATCTCAAGCAGACCTCTCATACATCTCCCCCCCACAACAGCAGTTGTTCTGCCATCCCTAACAGCTGTCTGTCTAGCCTGTTCTTGAAAATTTTACTTACGGAGACTCCGCAGCTGAGGACCCTATCTGTAACCTCTGCCTTCAGTTTTTAACTGAAGAAAATAGTGTGCCTGACAATTTGGGAGGCAAAGTAAGTTGAAAAAAAGAATACTTGTCTTTATTTTTGGTGGGGGTTTTTTTGTTTGGTTTGGTTTTGGTTTTTACTCTAGGCTGCTTAACAACTGGAAGCAAACACAAGAAAAGATCTTTTTCCGCAAGATTTGGGATAAAAACCTCTATGATTTTTAATTTTGGTTGGTTTTGTTTTCCAGCAGGGCTAGTGCTCCAGAGTGGCAGAACTGAACTTGTCCCCCAGAGTTAGAAAGATCTCCCAGTACTGAGTGGCTAAAAAAGCAGCAGAAGAAATGACGAATGCGAAGCAGTATACATGGTGAAAAGTGACCCTAATTATACGTTCTCAATAGCAAGTTCTCCTGTCAGCTTTTATCACCAAGTATTCTCCTACATCATTACAGACAGACCTTTGGAAGATGAAGCTTCCTACTCCCTGACCATCAAAAAGACCAGGAAGGGAATACAAACTATCATTTGGTACTCCATAAAGCTATGGTGTACCCAATCTTGTGCGAAGCTTTGGTCACTTCAAAAATGAGATTTTACAACTAGAAAGTATACAGATAAGGAGGGTCAGCTTGGTCAAAAATAGGAAACAATTTCCACTATAGAAGACAGTGAAGAGATTTGGTTTCCTCAGCTCAGAAAAGAGATCACTGAGGACACGACAGAGGTCTAGAAAAACATAAATCACGTGGAGCAGGTGGTGAGAGAATGATTAGCCATTATTTTTCATGAGACAAGAATTACAGGGCACTAAATGAAATCATCAGGCAGTAGGTCAAAGGCAAATGAAAGAAAGCACTTTCACATGCAGTACATAACATCCTGTTTTGTTTGGATGCCCAAAGTACAAATAAATTCCAAAAACTACTAGATGGGTTCATAGAAGAAAGGTCTGTCAAGGACTGCTGGATGAGATGATGTAGATACAATCTGTAGATCAGGAAGTCTCTAAATCAGAAACTGCTGGAAACTGGAGGTGTATCTTGAAAAAAATATGAATCCAAGATTGCCCTGGTTTTATGGCTTTTTCTTTGCTCTCCACCACTGGGTATAGGAGAGATATAATATATCAGAGAAAGTATATGGAGCTTTGTTCTGATACAGTACAGCTGTTCACCTGCTACTTGGTCAGAAGGACTTTTTACAAAAGCTATATAGTCAGTGGTGGGAAATTGTATTAGAATTATTTACATGGATTTTTTGATGAGACCAGAAATAACATTACTTTTTCCTTAAAGAAAATCTATGTATTTTTAATCATAGTAATTTTTTTTTTTAAAGTAAAAATCTTAAAGCTGAAGGAGTGGGAAAAAGAGAACGACAGAAATCTGTACAAATGGGGGGGGGAGAGAAAGCGAGGAAGTAGATCTTCTCTATGAGGTTGAAATCAGCAATCCAATGAAGTCATAAGTTTTTGCATTGTTTGAAGCAAGACGAGGATTTCATGTGGAAGATTACAATTCATGAGAAGTCAATATGGCAGAATGATGACAATATTGGATGTCCTGTTTCTCTCCCTAACCAGGGGAAGGAGGAAAAATTAGAATTTTTTTTTTTCCCAAAACTGACTGAACTCAGAATTTAATAGATAAATCATAGGAATTGAACAGAAATGATAAGGTGAGTTGAAGACTGGAGCTCCCATGCCAAACCCAGTCATTTTCCCACATTGTTTGTAAAGATGATGCCAAGGAATTTAAGACAGACTTAAACCGAAGTACTACCTTATGCATCAGTATTTAACTTATCTTCCAGCTTGCATCCCAACCAATGCCAAAGATGTATTAGGAAATCAATCAACATGAGATCTGATTTCCATTATGATAAGAAGTGATAATTACTAAGACTATCTTGACAGAGGAACTGTAAGAAATTATTATTACTAGAAGAGAAATGTATTTCCTCAGTTGAAATAATAAACTGTTTTACCTCAGTGTCTCTATAGCAAATTTAGACAAAATAATCTTCAAATAATAGATGCCTAAGAAAGATTTTAATATTCATTTCTATTTACAAGACATCTAGCATTAACTATTTCAACCTAAAATTTATTTCTGATTATTCAGGTACATATGAGAGATTCTTTATATCCCCACTGAGCCTTGCAACTTTAGAAAGTTGTTTTTTAAAGAAGGTGATTATTTATCATTTTTGTTATTACATATATTACTGAAACTTAAATCACATTACTATGTATGAAGATCTAAGTAGTATCTTGATAAAATGCAATGCCCAGTTAATTGGCCTAGATGCAAAGGAAAGTTCTGCTTCCATATAGTGTCTATATTTCTTTAAATCCTTTCAGAGTCTAAAACTCAGGAGTGGGTGGTAGATATTTTATTTGGGTTTCTTTCAGCATATTTCAACTGAAACGTTTCAGCATATTTCCTCGGGAGTGGGCTCATTTATACATTTTTAGAGGGAACAGATTCTATTTTCCTCTTTTCATGGGATTCTCCTGCCCCATAAACATGTATCCCTGGTGTCAGTGCCCAAACAGAAGAGGTCTATGTATATTTGAAAGATACACTGGGAAGGGAAGAAGTTCTCCTCAAATAGTTTTCTTCAGCTACATTTTTCTATGCTTCTGTGATTTACATTGTTATCAAACCTCATTGGTGTCAGAAAAGCAGCAGGATCGTGTTTTATTTTCCAACAGAAATTTCCATGTGGGTCAGCCTTTTTGATCTCGTAATATTCTGCAGTACTGGAGAATAAACTCAGTCAAATGATCATCAAAACATGGAAGCTGCAGATAGATTATGGGAAGTTTTTGGCCCCATTTTTCCTCCTATTCAGCCCAAATGAGTTTATTTTTAGATTATGCCACTTTGTACCCCTTCCATAAATACTCCATCTTTTCACTTTGATGACAAGTTCATAATTCATTTATATTAATATATTTACATCCAGAAGAGGCACCCATAGCATGATTTGCAGATTTTAATAGTTCTTTCCCATCTCCCATCTCTTCTTCCATTTATCATCTACTCCTGGTTTCTTAACAGTATGAATAAACTTTAATCTAACTGGTAAAGCCCTGGGTAAGCTTCTTCTGCAGAAGCTACAATGCTGATCCCAAACTTTGTTTTTCTTGTATCTTGTGCAAATAGGGCTGGCTGTTCTTCAGCATTCTGTCGTTCACATCCAGGGGTCTTATGGGCATTCCTGTACCCAATAAATGCCCTGTAGCCAACAACTTGATGTAGTTCAGCTACCTAACCTAGAACAGAAGTACCGGCTCATTCATGTCTTATCTGCAGCTTCTGTACAGCCCAGAGCACCGCCAGCTGTGATCCCAGGCTGTGCCAGGTTTCCCTGTTCACGGTGACATGATAGAGCAAGTCACTCACAGCCTTTGGAAGAACATCTGTACAGAAGGTTTACTCTAAAGACCGATCAAGAAATTATACAAAGCTAAGGAAAAACTGCAAGACCTGCATACAAATCGTTCCCTCAGCTCTTTTCAACATCCCACCCCACCAGTCCTCACCCTTCCAGGCAGCCGCCTTCTGCTTTGCTCTACCTGACTCCAGGCCAGGTCTCCACCTTCTTTCTCTCTCTGGAAATGGATCATCAAAGAATTCCTTTTTAAAAATTCCCTGTCTTCTGCTACCAGATGGCTTTCCTCAAGGACTTCCGTGCTTTGCCAGGTAATGAAAGGCTTGTTACAAGCTTAGATAACTGAATAGGTTCCTCAGATGGGAGCCAAAATTATTCTGATTACCTGAACTAGCTCTTTGTTTATTTATTCTTTAGAAAGTATTAAAGCAACACACAAACGTCTAAGGTTTTAGTTAAAAGTAATTCATTACGACTCTCTGGTTTTGCTGGTATACAGTTTTCATCAAGCACCATCAAATTGGCAAGTAATATATCTCTGATATTTTTTTCCGCCCATTAGAATAGCATGGTTACTATATGTTAGTTTCTGAACACCGTGGCATCACTTATGTGATATCAACCTTACTTTGATTTTTCCACTTTGCATAGGGAAATAGCTTTTGATAGCTGGGTCAACCAGAAGACAAAGTTTAATTACAGTTCAGACTGCTCTTGATCATGTGTTTCCTTCTTTCTGATGAAACCTAAATAAGATCAAAGACAACTGGTCATATTTTCTGCAATATGGGCCCTGTACTGCTAATCAGAACATTTAATTGCAAAGTCTTTTGGGCATTGAACAGTTATCTCATTTCCTGATATAAAAACAACTGTTGCAGGATTAAAATTTTCCATTGGAAAGAATTTCAGTTTACAGTTTGAATCATTGAAACAAAATATTATCTTGGTTGAATTCAAAGGAGAATATACTTAAGCTGAAGTAAAGTTTAATATCCTTCCAAGTGACCCAAAATGCTTCATTCTGAAGTGCTTCTACACTAAACTGCAACTGTTGATTGCAGGGTGTTGCACGATAACAATTAGAGTACCAATCTCCATTCTTTCTTAATGTCTTGGTTTACCAGCAACAATTCAGTGTGTTCTTTATTTAAACAACATGGGTGGTGCATTGCAGGAGCCACAGGGCCCTCACAGTACCATGGGAAATGTGTTTGACTAGGAAATTCTGCATTACAGTGAGCATCAGGTCACTCAAAAGCAACATCCAAGATGCAATGCACCATATTGGAAAAGCTGTATGTGATTAATTACCTAAACAAAGCATTTTTAAAATCAAGAATTATTTTTCAGATATCATGACTTGGTTCTGAAGTTATTCAAGTGGTCATTACACTGTGCAACGACATTCATTTGCTGCAGAGCCAAGTTCTGCTACCATTCACAACAGACTGACTTGAAGTGAGGTTGCACCATCTTCCCTAAACCAGAATTTGGTCTGTGTTAACTTTAATTTCATAAGAACTTACAGCAAAATGTGTGTCGGTGGTTTGGCTTCAGCCAGCGACAAAGAACGACGCAGCTGCTCGCTCAGCCCTCACAGCAGTGAGGGAGAATCGGAAGAAAAAGGCAAAACTCATGGGTTGAGATAAAAACAGTTTACCAGAACAGCAAAGGAAGTAGAAAATCAACAACAATAACACTGGCAGATGGATGCACAAACAGGGTTACCTTCCCACCGTGCACTGACCCGGTCCCAGGAAGCCCCTGCCTGCTCCCAAGTGGCAACTTCCAAACTGCTCCCCCTGCTAGCTCCCACCTAAGTACTGGGTATGTCGACATATGGAACTCCTGTGTCCGGGCGAGGAATTAACCCTATCCCCATCAGCACCAGGACAATATGTTTCCCTTTCAAGACTGTCAGGCTGCCTTGTTTAGATGCAAATTTTTAGCATTTCTAGAACCAAATCTTAATGGGAAAACACTTCATATTTGCATTCCAGTTTAGGTCAAAACTAACTGCATTATCAGGTTTTCTTGATCTCTTTTTCACCCAGCTCCAGAAATTACCCCTTGCAGTCTCACAGTCCACCATGTGAGTTGCATTAGGCCAACGTTTCTGCCTGCACATTTGCCTTGGAGTCTCCACTGATGAGTAAAATACTTGTCCTGAGATCCTAGGTAGCTATCGGGCTCCTCTTCTCTACAGCAACTTATTTTTACAGGACTCCTCTTCTGTGTTCTAGTGCTGCCTTTCCTACCACAGTTTGCGTCATGATTCTTCCTACTGTGGCTTACAAATCAAAGTTATTTTCATAAATAGCAATCCAGTGTTTTTTATTTCAGCACCAAAGGACTGACATACATGCAGTTTTATTAAACAAACCTCAATATATTTCTAAAAGTATGGAAAGAAAATCAATAAAAAGTGACTAAAACATTTATAAAGGTCTGATGCATATTTAACATGAATAATTTTTCTCTGAGAAGAAGATGTAAAATGAAATATTTCTCCAAAAACCAAGATTTGCTGGATACTTATTTAACTGTAAACTTGTTCTGCTGGCAAGTTAAAAATTCTTTCGGCGTATTGTGTGGTCAAGAAGTATTTGTAAGTTTACACTGTAGTTCAGTACAATAAGGTTTTCCTTGCAATGGCTGAGTGCCCAAAATAAAGCATGTGCACATTCAGGAAGTACCTATCGTGACTGGTCTTAATCCAGAATTACCAAGCGCTTTTACAATATGGCCTTTTCTTTCGTTAAAGGGTCAAACTCTGTTCCTGCCCACAAATCAGAGGCGTGCGTGAAACCAGGTCCTGGCCCAGATGATGCATTGAAAACCAAAAGCAGATAGACCCAATTATCCAGGTGATGGGACCCTAGATTGTCTTATCCAGAGGCAGGTGAGATTTTACCCTTGACTGTAGTTATCCCATATACGCACCACTCCCAGCTCTGCACCCAGCACAGTTCTATGTATCCCCCTCCAAGTGTTCCTTGGTGTCTGCTTGACCACTGGCAAGACCAGGCTAGATAAGGGAAGACAAACCTTTTTCCTTAAATCTCTGCCATAAGCTGACCCTCTCAGATGATGTTTCTCATCATCATTTCAACTATAGCATCTTGTAAAATGTCTTTCACCGCTACATAGTTTTATAAGGCGGGCATGGCAACTCACCACACATTGCACAAACGATGGCTTTCATGGGGCCTACCACGTTCCCTGTACATTCCACTGACAAAACAGATTTACGGTGTAGGGGTTTGCAGACATCTGGCTGGAAGAACAGGAAGAGGGAGCCTGCCATGTGATGAACCCGTCGGGAAAGCTTCTGCAGTCCCAGGCTGTTCACCGCTCCTTCCAGAGGGAAGTGGTGTCACTCCAGTGGATGGCTTGCTTTTGGCTTTTTTGGGCTGGCATCGGAAGCTCCCCTCCCTTCCACAATTTAAGGGTCGCAGAAGCAGACCGCAAATGTTTGACAATTTAGAGAAATAACAAGGTTACTTTGTTTTCCACCCTAATTTTTCATTGCCTAGGCTGCTTTGCTGGCAGGCAATTTCATGAAGATACGGTCTGATAAACTGACTTTGAACACTGAATCAATTGTGTGATTTAAAGTAAGAGCCCAAACTCAGCCAGCAAGTCATAAAGCAAAAAATTCATTAGAAAAAGAGCTGCAGCAAGCCACTCTAATAAAGGGCATCCTAATAGTTTTATGTTCAAAGCGGCCTTTAATGATAAATAATATTGTGTTTCAGAACTAAAGAGACTGAAATAACTGTTTATGAAATCGCAATATACGATTAATTTAGAAGAAAAGGAAGATTCACAGACATCCCAATTTTAAATCCTTCTCTGCACAGTCGCCTACCCAAAGGCCATGAAAGACTCATGGATCGGTGGTTATTCAGTGAGATCACTCACAGTATTTTTTTTCCTCTTTTTAGTTTCAGAAAGGGCGGTAAGGAAAATTAGACTGACAAATCTTCCCCTAAATGGGAAAAAAAAAAAAAAGGCAAAAGGCAAAAGAAAATTCATCCATTCTCACTCATGGAATTTCATGTTATCCCATATAAGGACAAGTTTCTGCAGCACATGAATCAAAAATCCTAAAAAACCAGGTGTTATACACCAGGACAACTGCCAAATGCCAGTTTCAAGGCATCTGTATCAGGCTAAGAGAAAATCCAGGGCACTTTGGGATTCCAGTGCATGGTAAGCTGCACTACAATAAATAGCACAACAGATTAATATTTCATGTCTCTCGAACTTTAATAGGGGAGAGACGGAGCAGAAGGGACGGGGGCGATCACCTTAGCCCTGCAGACAGCAATGGGATGGTTTCTGCCTCCGACCAGACGGTTTGTACCCCTCACAGTGCTCCTGCCCCCAGGGATGCCACCACGAGAAGACACCGCTGTGACCTCTCTGGGCTGGACCGCGGGAGCACAACTAAAAACCATTACTGTTGCAAGAAAGAGGGAAGAGCAACCCACGGGACTGGTGTGAAACACAGACAACATTGGGGTGAAAATGTGTGCTGTCCTACAAAATGAAGGCTATTTGAGAGGACTAAGCAATAAGGTTCACATCTATCAACTTAAGGCAAGGCTAATCACAGCAACCAAGGGTTGCAGACTCATTAACTTGTACCTTGCCTGCATACCGACAGCACATTTTCAAAACAGGTGCTGTTGTCATAAAAATTACATTACATTTATATATAGCTTTATTTACATTAACCTAGTTTGCACTGGTTTTGATTCATATACAATCTTTTCTTCAATTTGCTTTTCCTTGTAGCGTAAATCCCAGTTGAGTATTAAATATTCAGTCATAATTTTTAGTGTTTCATCACACTGCAGCTACAGTGCTAATATCCATACGCAGGGTCACACCGCATCCTAGCTGGAAGGAGGCTGTGAGGAGGAACCACTGCTATGAAAGGAAACCTGCTGTGTTCCCCACATGTTCTTACTTTGCTTTGCTCGTTACTTCATACAAAACCAGAAAAGCCACAGAAGCCAAAACCGTATCGTGCGTCTAGTCCTCGTCCGCTCACTGTCTTCCAGTCTCTTCCTTCCAGGTTTTTCTTTGCTGTGTCATTCAGCGGTCCCTGGAGCATGGCTGGGACAGACACCACACGCTGTGGGAATGCACTGAGGAAGTGATGGGGAGACCTCATGGTGTGCACATGAAACCCAACATAGAATAGTTTGGGTTGGAAGGCACATTTAAAGGTCATCTAGTCCAACCCTCCTGCAATAAGCAGGGACAGCTTCAACTAGATCAGGTTGCTCAGAGCCCCGTCCAACCTGACCTTGAATGTTTCCAGGGATGGAGCATCTACCACCTCTCTGGGCAACTAGTTTCAGTGTTTCACTGCTCTCACTGTAAAAAATGTCTTCCTTACATCTAGTCTGAATCTACTTTCTTTTGGTTTAAAACCACTACCCTTTGTCCTATTGCAACAAGCCCTGCTAAAAAGTCTCTCCCCCTGCACGACTGTCTGCAAGGCTGCAAAGCACAGCAGAGGTAGTGGCTGTCCCTTCATCCTTTAGCTTACATTCTGTCATCACTGCCCAGTTTAATCCAAGCCCGAGGCATCTATGCTTAGGAAAAAAATAGCCAGTGCCAGAGAAGTGACAGTCAATTCTTTCATGCCAGTGTTACCTTTATTGTTAGTAAAGACCGAGACCACCTTCTCTCCATGGGCACATGCGAAGCTCCTGGGTACAAGCAGGGGCACATCGCAAACTCTGATTTTCTAGCAGAGCAGTGAGACATTGCGGAAAGGACAGATGTTGTTGTAGGGCTGAATGCAGTCTCCACACTGTCATCTAGTGGATGCAGCAGTGATATCCAGAGCTCAGTTTAGTACTATACTGTAATTTCACTGCACACACTGCAGCTACAACACTATTTTTTTTCTCTGCCTTTTTTCACCCAGTTCTATTGGGATTGCTCTTTTCTGAATTCCCTTTTTACCACAATTTCATTCTCTCAATTTTAATCCCTTTGCACAATAATCCCATTGTCTTTGGGTTACTGTAATTGCCAGGCAGGCTAGTTCCCTACTGCCAGCCAGTGACTGCAGAA
Source organism: Pluvianellus socialis (assembly GCA_013400795.1). NCBI lineage: Eukaryota > Metazoa > Chordata > Aves > Charadriiformes > Charadriidae > Pluvianellus > Pluvianellus socialis. The sequence goes on from VZTS01015592.1 coordinate 141,941, forward strand.
TGTCTTTTCCTTTCTTTTAAGAAAGCATCTCTTTTCCTTACAGTAAGGTAGAAATAAGGTTTTTGTCTGTGAATGACAGAATAAATCCCCTTACAGTTTTACTGTAGGTGGTGTAGGTGCCCTTTGATACACCTCCAGTCTTCAAAGACAGGTCTACGGGCTGAACACACTGGGCATCTCTCTGTCTGACTCTTCACATGGCATCTCTGCCTCTCCAGGCTCCAGCCCCACAATGTTTGCAGTTTCCTACTCTTGAGAAATTGCTCAATAAACTCAAGTAGTACAGAAAATTATGAGATACAATTATGCCAGTTATGTTTGCCTAAACCTAATAAGTATGTAACTACGATAAACTTAGCATTATGCAGGTATAATAAATATTAGCAAAGCAGTGTTATTAGCATGACAAGCATTCCTCAAATCCCGAATTCTCCCAGTTCAAGAAGGTCTGCAAGATGCAGCTGTTGGCCCTTAGGGTCCACACTTACAAGGGATATCCCACCTCATACATCAAGGTGGCTTGGAAAAGATGTTAGCCTTTGTAGTTGTGGATTCCCAGACAGTGGGATCTTCAGTGCTGATCCTATTCTGCTGAGCCCACCTCTTTGGTCTTTGATTTTCCCTTTTATCCTCTCAGCTTCAGTGACCTGTGACCTTCTGTACTTCCTCATTTATGCAGCCAGATTGCTCATCATCCCTGGGGAATCAGCTCTGAATCCATCCCAAAGGCAACCAGTCACTTCATCCACAACCCACAGCTTCCTTCCTGAGGGGTCAGCTCCCCAGGTTCACCCAGAGACAACCGACCACTTCACCCTCGCTCCGCAGCTGTTTTAACCACAGTGGTTTCACAACATCAACCCTACGGTCTACCAGGTGTTAAATCAGCAATTAGCTAAATATATTAATGCTAGGCCAGCAATTCTATTGCCGCTTTACAGTTATACAAAGTCAGTGATTTAGCCAGTCTCTGTCCCATCAGAAAAATGCTAAATATGTTTGTGCTGGTTTGGCAATTTTGTCACTGATCCATCTCAGCTCAACGGTCCCTTTTCTGTACCAAGGGTCTGTGACCATCCGCTGCCTCCAGCTTTTCTCTTACAAAAACTGAGAGAGAAGGGGAAATGACTTGTCAGAAGCTGTAAAGGAGGAATATGAGGCACACTACAGAAAGGAGGAATGAGACTTTCAACATTATTCAGTCTAACAGTTTACAAACCACAAGCTAATAGTCCAGACCAGCTTTTCTTCTCTAAAACTGTGGTTCTGCATTCACATCAGAGTCTCTATCAAAAACTTTTTGCATGAGTGCATTCCGAGGTTATTTTCAATAAGAAGCCTCCAGTTTAATAACCATTTTAATGAACCTCTGCCAAAACCCCTGAGAAAAAGTCTGTTCTACAGGCTACGGTGTTGATCTAACTGGGAAAGAGACCCATTGTCACTTTCATGGCTGAATCCTAGACAAAAGCTGTGTGGAGAGAAGTGCAGAATTCAGGCAACCTGCTCTAGGGAAACCTGGCTTCTTCAGCAATTAATTTTCAAGAATTTATACTGACTTTAATGAGAAGAAGTAAATCAGGCAGGATATGATGCACAAAGGACATAAGGAGTTCATACATTGGTGACTGTACTAGACACGAATTAAGTTGGAAATTAAGTCTGTATTAGACTTTGCCAGCAGGTGGCTACTCTCCTGGAGATGATGGCTAACCTGTCCTGCCACTGAGCTCTTAATAGAAACCTGTCCCTTTTGAAAGGACCACTGGAGTACCAGAATTCAGGCCAGGGGGAAAATTATTTCAGAGCAGAATTCTCCTTCCATAATCTTAACATGAATACATAGACCAAATCTCCCAAGTAAGGCAAATGGATATCCTTCATTACTTGTGGCTAAGCTCATTTTGGGGGGGAAGTCTTGGTCTACTTTTTAATTCTGATGCATCGCATTTCTGAGCTCTGTCTCGATGTACTAGTTCCAACCGGTATGATTTGGTCTAATTTAGTAAAAGTGTTGCCTCTATAAATTATTAGTAAAAGTAGTAGAGTTCCAAGGGTCCAATTCACTCTACTGTAAAGAATTAGGATTCACAGGTGTTGCTTACACAAAAGAAAAAGGAAACCTCTCTATTTTAAGCATGTCAACAAAAGAAAGTTAAATGCTTTTCACACAGGGATAGAAGAATGTAATCATCAGCCTTGAGAGGAAACCAAAACTTGATAATTCTTTTGGGCTCTTTGTTTGCTGGAAAAATGGACAGTCAACTGTGGGAACAGAAGCTGCCATCCCCTCACCCTGCTAGAGGTTCCTCTACTTCCATATGACAAAGAAAGTCTCATGGGAGTGAAAACATGAGCTCATAGTGTGGGAAATACCATAGGTGTTACGGGGAGCTTTCCGAACTTTGCTTGTGGAAAGAATTCAACAACCCTTGAACACATACAATCACATGATTTTTCATGCTCTGCTTCTGCTATCATTCCCTTTTGGGGAATAAACAGCCCTTTTGCTATCGTTATAGGTAACATTGAGCACTGGGGTCACGGCTCCTGGGCATCCTGGGAGCTAAAGTGTGCCTAGGATTGGAGGACATGGACTACCTGGTAATTTAACATTCTGGCCATGGGCAAGGAGTAGATTTTATGTCCTTCATCTCCTTATGCACTACTCTCACAGGGAAGTTTACTGCTCCCTCAAGGCATAGTGATTTTCCCCTTTAAATTTGTGGTGGATCACTGCCTGCTTATTCATCCCTCAGTGGGATGGGGATGGAAATAGCAAAAAAGAAAGGGAATACTTGGGTTGAGAAAAAGACAGCGAGATCACTTACCAATACCGTTGTGGGCAAGCCAGACTTGACTCAGGGAATTTAACTTAATATATTGACAATTAATATAAATATTTGAGTAGTGATTTGGATTTTTCCCTCAAAAAAAGAACCACGCATTTATACACAGGGAAAACACTTTTCCTCCCCTATTCCCAGGCCCAGCTTCACTCCATGACTCCAGGCACCTCTTTTCCACGCTTGTTACCACTGCAGGGTGCACTCAGTCCCTTCACTGAGGCAAAAGGCAGTGCACAGGGTTGGGGTCAGGACATAGCAGTTTCTCTCTTACGCTCTTTCCTATGCTCCACCACAGGTCCTCCACGGGCTGCAGTCTCTTTGGGGCTGTACCTGCTTCAGCATGGGCTCATCCATGGGCCACAGCCCCTCTGAGGAACTATCTGTTCCAGTGCGGGTCCTCCATGGGCAGCAGTTACTTTGGGAGCATCTGCTCCGCCATGGAGCACCTCCTCCTCCAACTTCCGTGTTCCCTCTGCTGTTTCTCACTCTTTTGTTAGTGTTTTCTACCCTTTCTTAAATATGTTGTCCCAGAAGCACCACCAGTTTGGGTGGCAGGCTCAGCTGTGTCCTGCAGTGGGTGCATTGTGGACCCAGCTGCAGCCAGGGCATCTCCTGGCCTCCTCCCAGAGCCACCCCCTGCGGCCTTCCCACCACCAAAACCTCACCACTGACACCCAATATAAAACTATATACCTGCTATCAGAAAATAAAAATCTCATGCACATCTTATTGATCAAGTACAAAACCACTAGCTGTGGTGGACAGATACGTTTTGCCTTAAACATTTTCTTTGCACAGAAAGGTGCAAGCTTTGACGATCGATTATCGTCACCTGCAGACTCAGGAGCATAATTGGCAATAATCACAAAGGAAGGAGATACCAACATCCATCTCTGCAGGGGCAGGACAGCTAGTTCCGCTCTCATGCCCCATGGTTTTGCCTGTCAATGGCGCCAGAATGCATCGAGCTTGCAAAACCAGGCCCATCTGCCATCATCAAACCGATGTTTCCTGGGACTGGGCAAAGACTTTGAGACTGGAGCTGTATAAAAACAGTACCACCAGGAGCTCGAATAGGGACCCCCACCACCCACAAGATACCCAAAGCGAAGAGGACCAACAGGATGTCACTGGATCCGCGGGTGCTGTATCTCTTTTTCTCTTATCTCTCTCTCCCTCTCTTCCTCTTGTTTTAACCTCTCTCTATCTTTTTCTCTCTTTCTCCTTAGAAATTTATGGCACAGGACTTACTTTTCCAATCCACGTTATCCTGTTAAGTAGTTGTTGGTGAGTTATTTTTTTCTATCCGTATGCCTTGTATTGTTTCTAGTTACATAGTTGTTGTTGAGTCATTGTATTAATAAATCATAAAATTGGTTGGCTGGTGTCATTCCACCTTAATTCTGTCCAAGGAGACCACGAACTTGGTCATTAGTCCCAATGCGGGGGCACAGCTCCCTTTCGGGCCGCGACACTAGCATGTTGTTACGATGTTTTATCCTCCAGATTTCTTCCCAGACTCTCTCTCACGAAAACACTGCCTAGAGTCAGAATCAAGACATCTCAGTCTGACTAAACCAAGGAGCCCTCCAAAAACATACCTATTTCCTAATTTCAAGTTTATTCATCAAGCAGTTGACCTCCCAGTCACTGCTGCCCTTTCAAAAGAGAAGATCCAAGAAGCAAAATGTCACATTTTCAACCCACTTCGTGCTTTCTGCAAATTGCATCCCCAGCAGAATTAATCATGAATGTGTATACCTACCAAGAAAGAGTTACAAAGCAGCCAAGGCTACAGAAAGACAGCAGGGATTTCTTCTGCTGAAATCCCAGGAAGACCTCTGACCAGCTCCATATAGGACGCAGCACTTGCAGCTACACCATCCATACATCTAGTCATCATTGACTATGCATTTGACCCTTCTCTTGTTCCCAACACAGAGACCAATGGAGTAAGCGAGGTTCTCATCAAAACATTGCATAACTCTGCAGTTTCTTATCTTCCTTGCAACAAAACGTCCCAGGAGTACAGAAAAGCTGGAAGCCACTTGCACTAACCCAGCAGACACTGCATCCCCACCAGACAGCAGTGGGACTTCTCATCTTACTCCGTTTTTTTTCCCTGAGAGCCTCTTTTTACACTGGGTATAGAAACCTATCATCTCAGTGCCAAATTAATACAAGTCGAAAGCATTCTGGGACTAGTGTTCACAAATAAATCTAGTACCAGTATCCTCAGGATACGGTCATTACTAAACATCTTTCATATTGCCCATTATATCAGGGTGAAGCTTTTTCAAAACATGTCTGTGTGAGAGACAGCAGTGACTTACTCAGATTATATACTGTTACAAGAGTATAAAAACGTTTTCCAGCATTAATACCACAAAATCAACAAAGTTTACACAGCCATTAAACCCTTAGAACTAACCTTATTTATATATATAGTTGCCTCCAAATGTTAAAACATGTCATAACTTTGTGCTTTATTTGAGCTCTCTTTCCCATACTCTTTCTAAAAAGAGTTATCTTTTTGTCATAACAACATTTTAAAATTTAAGGTTTAGGGATTCATGCATGTTTAAGTCTTGTCTGTAGCTGTTTAAAGTCTTATCAGAGAAGAAATTGGCTTTGGATGTACTTGTGTTGTCCCAAACCCATGTTCTTGACCCGATATACAAGCCATTAACACACAGAGTAGCGTTATTTCCAAGTTTATTCCACTAACGCGCAGAAATGGGGTGCTTGTCCCAAGATGTGAGCACTTCTCAGTTTCAAAAATCTCCACTTTTATACGTTGATTATTACATATTCAAACAATTAGTACAAATTCATTGTTATTATTTTTAATGATTGGTCAAGATTTCTTCACTTCCTATGTAAATTAGAGCGCAGACTCTGTCTTCTTCTTCCACTGTTCTCTTTTGCACAGGTGCTATCATTTGGGTAGGTGGTCAATGAGTCGGTGGTTGCCATCTCCCCCTGCCGATATTACATTTTACCTACTTCTCCTCTAATGTTGGCAGTTCCAGGAGGTTTTCTCAGTTTGCTGACCAGGCCTACAGTTCTTCACTCTTTTGACTTAAGTCTCCTACTTATCAACAAAGCTACATTGTCTAGTGGTTAGTTCCTTAACTGAGTCGCAGATAAATCACGTCCAGTTACTATTTCTCTATTTTAATATTAGGTAAATAATTAAATAGGCTCGGGGCTGTATAGAGAACTCCAGCAGCAGCAGGTTTCCTTAGCTGCTTCAATTACACTTTATATTTCATTTCGCTGGTTAATATCAACTCTACTACAACACGTGTACATCAGAACAAGTTCACCCACAGTTAGAAGATGCAGAGCAAAAATGCTGAGGAGCAACATGAGGTTTCCCTATGGAAAGCTTTTCTTGGCTCTTCTGCCGAGGTGCACATTTATGCTGTAGTTGCTGGAGATGCCCAGAGGTGAAGCAGACAGTACCAGAGACAGTTGTGTTTGGTCCCCTGCTACGCAGCTCTGTGCCAAGCCAGTAGGACCACAATAAGAGGTTTGATGTTAACATGTGACATTTATGTATGTATCCAGACTCCTACTTCTATGCAGCAGATGGTCTTCAGGCTTTTTATGCTGCTCTCTTTAGGTACTCCTTGTAGCCATAATGCTGCTCCTCGCAGGTATCTTCCTCGGAGCAGCTGTCTGAATGGACAGTGGCCAATTTATCAGTCACGGCAATTTATCAAATAAATTCCAATATCGGCAAAATCACTATGAAGTTAATACACTGGAGACTGGAACTGCACAGAGCGGTTTAAAATAACAGCAACCTGCTGAATATGGCATCGTTGAACCCAAACTGCAAATTACATTCTAGGACATGTGCTTACGGAGCTTGACAAATTACAAATGTATAACAGCCCTTGACATATCCTGAGGATAACTGCCACTAAACTAATTATTCCATGTTGATAAGATCAGCCAATTTTCCCTTTGTCAGTGTGCTTCGGCAAGCCTATTGTGATAATGAACAGAAAAAAATACTTTTTTTTTACCTATATGGGTTTTGCTGTCTTGCTGTCATCTTTTTCTTAGTATGTTGATATTTGCTCGTATTTGGAAATAGATGATCTTTGCTGTTTTACTGACACAGGCATTCTTAATATTGGTATGATGATTCCATTTGTCTTTTCCTCCTGCACTAGGAACTGGGTACAGCAAGGGACGTGGATCTCTTACACATATTTATGGACAGTTTTGCAAAGTTTTCTGTAAAGCATGCTGCCAGATCCAGTTAGGATTCTGCAGATAACTCTTTAGAGGAAAATGTCTGTTCCACCAACTGATGAGCTGTTGTTGTGGTCCTGCTGGTTTGTATAACGAAAACCTCCATCCACTTACAGAATATATCTATTATGCCTATCAAATATTTTTTACTTTTTTTTGGTTCTAATTAAATGTCCTAGAGATGAATTTGCATGGTGGGCCACAATCTGTCTCCTGGTGGGGTCTAAGAAGAGCGTTCTTTTTCCTTGTTACTTGCAGAATGATTGTATGCACAGGTAGAGTAGTTATCTCAGACTTCATTCAAATTCATTGTATTTATAGCCTGTTATTTCCAGTCTACATTGGTTTGTCTATTCCTCAAAGTCCTCCTGAGAGAACACTATGGACTAAGCAACATCTTTCACGTTTGTATGGGTACTGCTCTTCCTAGTTCCTTATGACTTTGAGCATAAGCAAGGACCTTTCTATACCCAACTTGATTTTGCTTCAGTTTAAAGGTGAATCTCTTCTTCTAGTGCTTCTGGCAACACTGCACCTTGTTTTTGCAGTACCTGAGATTTAGGACAGTCGCTGTACTTCTAAAGCACAAGAGACTTAGTTTTTTTTAATCGATGTAGTTGTGTGAGCCGACATGGGTAGGACGCAGGAAGAATCACAAAATCACTGATGAAATGCAAAGAGTAAATTTAATCTTGATATCTCGCGAACCGGGGGATTTCCGGGGGAGGATGCACCCGGGCAGAGGCATGCAAGCGGGAACGCAGGCACTGCGGAGCTCAGCTCTTGATAGCAAGAGAGAGAGTTTGAACCTGCTGTTCGAACCACACGTACGCTGATTTGTGGGTTAACCTGAAGGGTGAGTTCTCCTTGCTTTTACAGCAGTGTTGGGGAAAGGAAGGACCCATCATTCTTCTCCTGTATATCAGGGATTCAGGTAGGCATAGTTTTCCACTGTGTACTGATCTTCTCCAACAGCAGAGCAGGAATCTCAGGCATGTTCAATAAAGTGCCTCTGAGTCCATCACAGGCCTATGTTATCTAAGTGCAGATACTCTACTTGTCGAGCACATAAGACTAACAATGATTAGTGTGATATAAGTGTTTTCCAACACTTCAGCTGCAAGTAATTTGAGTGTATTTACAATCCTCCTTGACGATCTTCCATTACTTTCCCACAGTATTTAAATCATTAAAGAACCAGACAGGCAGAGAAGTACTGTAAGCAGTGAGGTTTAGTAAAGTGTGTTCACCATCTTCAAAGAGATGCTCCCCCAGTGCTGCCATCAGCAACCTCTCTACAGTATCCCCTGTTCTTTCCCTGGCCCAAATACAGCACCTGAACTTCATCCCACATCGTTTTCTGGTAGGGTGCAAGTCAGCATCGCTAGTGGCTAGCTGGGAACCAAACGTACGCTAATTTGTCAGCTACCCTGAGGGCTGAGTTCTCCTTGCCTTTGTAGCAGTGTTGGGGAAAAGAAGGACTTATTTTTCTCATCTCAAACCAGCCATCAATGTTATATTCTACAGTTTTTGCTTGATATTGGTCAACAGATTCCAAAGTTACTGGGGGAGAGAGCACGGTGGCAGGCTCATTTCTTTCTGAAAAATATCTAATGGGATGTAAGGAAAAGGCACTATGGGCCAATTAACATACAGAGTACTTTTTTACTCCTTATTAGCTATACCTCCACATTTTGGTCTGAAGACCACCTTCTGTAGTGATTTTCTGCAGTGTTATTCTGTCACAAAGATTATAGCTTCTGGCTTTCAGCTTGTAGGCTATTGAACAAGCATTGCTACGGGACTTTAAATTTTATTTTTAAGGGGAATGCTATTTATGACTTTTTTAATAGCACTGATGATTGGAGGAAAGAGGATAGTCCCCTGGGGAACATGGGAGGGCCTGAAGTGCTCAATGGTGCAGGCTCCATCTTACAATCCCAACACCCTTTCAGACATGGCTTTGTTTCCCATGCACTTGAAATATTAGTGCCATAGCAATGCAAAACTGAAACAGAAGCAGCAAACCTCTGTCATTTTACACTGAGGTGTAGAATTTCACATTTTAAGACTGAAATAATTTTATGAATAATCTAAGCCAGATTTATAAGATCATAGAATCATTTAGGTTGGAAAAGACCTTTAAGATCATCTAGTCCAACCATTGACCCTACTCTACCAGGTCCGCCATGTCTCTAAGCACCACATCTAGACAACTTTTAAACACATCTAGGGATGGTGACTCAACCACCTCCCTAGGCAGCCTATTCCCATTTTTGATAACTCTTTCAGTGAAAATTTTTTTCCTAATGTCCAGACATCAAACAAGCAATGCTCATCAGTTAGCACTGCATGGAGAAACACAGGGAGCGATAAGAACTAGTCAGCAATGTGACATGCTTATGCATGTAGCCACAGAAAGCAACATTACAGAAAACAGATACCTTGGCAAAGTCCACCATTACACCGTATAAAACTTTCACTTTATTCCACGACATAGCCTTAAAGGTAGAAATCTTTCTCTTTCTACTGTTCATTAAATGATAACACTGAGGTGAATTTTACCTTTAACATTGAAGACTGCAAGGCCCGCATTCATTCGAACTTCAACAGACACCAGTTTCCACCATCACAGCCTTAATGATAAGACGGTGTCCTCCTCACAAAGTCTGTGAGAGAGATCACATGTGCAGAGAGCCACATGGATCTTTGTTTTCCCAGGACAAGTGCCATAGCTTTGGACTGAAAACGTCACTCCATCTTTGACTATGTACTCTGCCTGGTTGGGATGGAGTTAATTTTCTTCATACGGTGCCATTTTTTAAGTTGTGACTAAAGCAGCGGTGCTACCACACCACTGTTTTGGCAGTTGCTGAGCAGTGCTTGCACAGCCTCAAGGCTTTCCATTTCCCACTCCACCCCCACAGCCAGTGGGCTGGGGGTGGGCAAGAGGCTGGGAGGGGACCCAGCCAGCACAGGTGACCCAAATTGACCAAAGGGATATTCCACAGCACAGGATGTCATGCTCAGCAACAAAACTGGAGGATAGTCTTGCTGCAGCTGTTGCTTGGAGACTGCCTGGTCATTAGTCTGTTGGTGGGAAGTGGTGAATGATTTTCTGCATCACTTGTTGGGCTCATTTTTTTCCTTTTCTTCACTTATTAAACTCTCTTTATCTCAACCCGCGAGTTTTCCTCCTTTTGTTCCTCCTATTCTCCCCCTTATCCGGCAGGGGGTGATGTGGGGAGTCAACAAGTGGCTACTGGGTCCTTAGCTGGCGACTGGGGCCAACCCACTACAGAGTACCAAACTTTACTGCCTGATTTGAAACACCTAAATGGAACTTAGCTTCAGGTTATTTTAAAAATTTCTTCAGAAATAGCTCAGTCATTTAAAAGAAAACGCTAGAAAAACTGTGCTGCATTCACTGGGAAATTTCAGCATCTTTCCATTGATGATGAAGGGCTGGACACCTGGACCATGGGTTCCTGGTGTGGCTGTGTGCCTTTTGATCTCCCCCGCAATCACTACCTCCCTGAAAAAAACGGGCAAGCAGACAAAATCAGAGCATCCCAGCCCGGATAATCTGTTTGCATGTGCCCGAAGGGGACTTGCTGAGACTCAAGGCTAAGTGCTGCAAAGCTCCCACTGCCATGGGCATGCTCCAGCCCAAGCCTGCAGGGAGGAAGCAAACATTCTCAGTTGCTTTTCTTGCCCGCTAGAAGACGTTACAGTAATGAGCACAAGAGCTGGAAGCAGGGAACCGTTTTCCTCTTGTAGTCTTAATACTGATGAACAGAGAGCAAAGTAAAAATAAAAAGCTCCCTGGCTTAAATGCAGAAGGTAAACATGAGGTAGGCTTTGCATGGTTCAGCTGGTAGCACTGGAGCTAGACCCCAGGAAAAGTTTTGAGACTGGGAGCTTTGTTGGGATGAAAACAGGCTGGAGGACTGCAGGCAGAGGAAGACAAGTTGGAGGCTAGGAAGATGAGAAAAGAAGAAGATATTTGAAAATAAGGTTGCTGTGGCACGCTTGCAAATTCAACAAGTCCCAGGAAGGGAGAAAAAGTGAGGATGAAGACAAGGTCTCCAGAAGTAAGGGCAAAATATTTAGGTCTAGGAAGGCAGAGAGAGACAAGGACTGAGAAAGGGAGGTAGTACATGTAGCCACTACAGCCAAGTTCAAAGGAAGACTTAGTTTAAAGGACCAGATTTCTGGAATAAAGGCTGTATCCTAGATTACAACCTACCTGTCTGCCACCAAGAAAATCACTCTTGATTGGAAAGCAGAACACACACCTGCCTAGCACTCCGCTAATCAGGCATCAGTAGGAAATAAGATCACTTACAATACCTGGTAAGGAAAATACTGTCCACACCAAATGTGGTGGTGACGTTTTTCCAAGTTCCCAAGCCCAGCACTTTGTAATGCATGTTTTCCTGCATGGTTTTTTGTGTTGTTTTTTTTTTTCTTGATGACTGGCTCTATTCTCAGTTTACAAGGATGACAGCACTGTACGACTAGACATGTGGCAAGACAGTGGGTGTGATTTACAACACGTCATGACAATTATGTGAAGTAAATGGCCACTGAATTTATGGTACTTGTGTTCACATCTGGTCAAAGGAAATAACAGTGTTGTGGCTAACTATGTCAAATTTGTTATCTTGCTGTTACACAGACTTCCACCCTTTTGACCTTCTCAAACATTACTTCACTAGATGGTTAGGGCAGGGGCTCCTTATCACGTCCTGGAGAAGATGTGAGCCCAGTTCCTGCACAGGTATTGCTGCCTGAAGCTGAAGATAGCCATCTGCTGGAGAGGTCATCCTTCCAGGGCCACAGCCTCATCACACCATTAGAAACCATCTCTTGTCAGTATCTCTAGTTTCACCTGTTGGAAGTGAGTGAGACGAAGCAAGTGTTTTTGGGAGACACACTGCGTGCCTTTTCCTGAACTTCAACAGAAAGTTACTCCTGAGATTCCTGAGGACCCCATTTGTCCATGCAAACCTGCAAAGGTTCATTACATCCCATTCTCCAATTAATTAATGAAGACAGTGAACACTGACAGCTCCAGTATCAATTGCTGATGAATGAAGTAGTAATCAGATGCCAGCTGGACTCTGAACCACTGATCACAGACGGTATCCCTCCAAGCCCAGCTGGTCAGCTAATTTTCCACTTACTGTGTAGGTCACTTATCCAAACCATCTCTCTCCAATTTGGCTACAAGAATACTATGAGAAACCCCCGTCAAGAACCTTGTTAAAGGTAAACATTTTCTAGTTCCCTTGTTCACAGCATATGTCATCTCATCATGAAGGCCATCAGGTTGGTCAGGCGTGATTTACTCTTTGTAAATCCACACTGACTGTTCCAAATCATCTTAGCCTTTCTGTACTTGGGTAGTCATGGCTTCAAGGAGGACTGTTCTATATATCTGCCCAAAGAAAGAGGTTAGGCTGGCTGACCAGTCTCCTGTAGTTCTGTGGGTCATCTTCTTGTCTTTGAAAATGGGTGGCAAATGACGTTTACCTTTTTACATTTATCATCCATGACTCTCTGAGTGCACAAAGGCATCAATGGTACAAGTGGTAACTCTTCCCACTGACAGAGAACGTTTCCAAGAAAGGAATGGGAAGAGAGAAGACAGACACCAACAAGACAGGATGATGCACACCCCATCCTACAATTTTCTATCTGTCAGGACTCAGCAAGGATCAATGGCTCCCTAAGGGCCAGGGGCCAGAAGCCGAGGGAGATATCACAACTGGTAAGGCAGGGGCCTCTCTAGCTAAGGCGTCATCCCCACAGCACCCAAGCAAGGCAGGAGGGACAGGGATGGTAACCAGGCCAAGCCAGAGTCCAGATCGCCAGACAAACTTGTAGCGATGGAGGGCCAACGCGAAGCTGGGAAGTCAATCTGCAGACTAGGATCAGATCCAGTGATGGTGACCAGGGTCAGACATAGTCATGATTGACAGGCAGCTTCATAGTAATAACATACATCTGAGTCCAGGCAGGAAGACCGTCCATGGGTCAAGGTTGGGATCAACAGGCAATTTCCATCCCCACACACAGGCATGACTGTAAGGGGTAGACTTTGAACATCACTCAGGCAGTGACTGAAGCTCTGGCTTGTCTCTAAATGGAGTTCGCAGGCCCATGAGCAGGGGAGTGGGGGCAGAAGTCCCACATATGGATGCTCTCAGCGCCATGACAGGTTCGTACAAATAAACCCCACTGGTGACATCGTCCTGAGTGACAATATGCTGTGATTTGAGTGACACACAATTAATTTCTTTCAGTAATTTTACTTTTTGGTCTCTTCTAATGCTAGGGAAAAGTGCATTTTTGGAGGACTCCAGCATCTGAATTTGTGAAAATATTTACTTTACAGCCAGCTATGGTATGCACGTTCCAAGGTCTCAGTGTTTTCAAGCTCACCAGGTGCAGGGATGAGGAGGGGTGAGACCCGGGCACTTGACAAGCCAGCCAACAGGATTATTTCATACCATGAATGTCACATTCAATATATGAATTTGAAGGTTTGCTGAGGTGTTTCTCCTCTTCCTTGATGGCTGTGATCCTGAGAACTTTTTGCCCCAGTGCTGCACCCTTGAGGCCTTCCTTTCCTCCCGAAGCCGTAGTGCTGGCAGTGTCCAACAGCTGCTGTCCACCGCTGGGACTGCACGGCTTCCTGCCGATAGAATTGGCCGAGTATAATCCTTGAATATTTTATATTGGTATTGGAATTAATATTAGTTCTTTAGTGTGATTAGACTAAATAATTAGCATTTATTCTGTCAAATCTATTTATATTTCAAGCCCCAGGTTTTCTTATTTTTTCCCCGATTCTCATTAATGGGTGGGAAAGGGTCAATTGGGTGAGAGAACAATTGTCTGAACAACAATAAATTGTGGTGGGTTCTTCAAACCACAACAATACTACAAGTCCTTTCAAGCACAGGCAACATGCAAGACAACAGGCACACATCACATCCATGACAGGTACCCTCAGTGCTAGTGAACACCCTCATGCTCACATCTATCAGGTCGCTTCAAGCAAGGTAGCGCTAGTTTTTTCACAGTAGCCACAACTACGTGACTGCCAGCATCTTGCCTGTCTAAGGTCAAGGGCTTGCTGTAGTGTCATGGCTTCAGTCAGCACCATGAGGAGCAGGAGAAATGGCAACCAAAGAATATGGTCTGGCACAGTTGTCTGGGTGTGCAGGTGCATGCAGCAATTATGCAGTAAGCGTAGCACGAGCTGGAGGACAGCCCTAAGTGCAAAGTACTGTAAGTGCAAAAGCTTCCAAGAGGGCTGCTGAGCCAACACAGGAACCGAGCAGGAAAGATGTGGCCAGTCTATCCCAAAGATCCTAGCCACACCAAAGCAGCGTAGGCACAAGCCACCGTGCAAACAGGGTCACGGAGCCAAGATTCACTCCTTGGTATAAAAGAGAAGGAAGACGTAGCTGTATCCACTGGGACTCAAAACTGGCATTCTCACTGATTGGGTGCTGGGGTCAGTGAGCAAACTTCTCCAAAAATTTAGAATACAACTGTCATGGGTCAATTGATTGAATAATTTCCTATTGAAAAGAATTCACTCAAGCATTTAAGTCAGATTCACGTATCATTACACAGAACAAAACCCCAAATAAATTCCTGACAAGAACTATGTGTGGTTTGTACTGGCTACACTTAAGGCTACAGTGAATATTCCTTAATGCAGGCAGTATAATACAGGAGCTAAACTCCCAAGAAAATGCAAAGTAAGACCTTCCCACAGCCACCAGCATTATTACGAAGTTCTCCAGTGGCAACATTCCCCACAGACTACTAGTTGGGCATCCAGCCAGGAAAAAAAAAAAAATTATGAAAAAAAAATCTTAAGTTATTAGGACAGCTGTGCCAGACAGGAATGGAGTTAAAAACCTCCCAAAATAGTTCCCTGGTTTGAGAGAAGAAATGTACACGTGATGGAAGTGGCGAACTTCTTTTTCCCAAAAAAGCCAATTTTTAATTCAGCATGCAGATAGAGCTAGGAACTGATATTATACTCCACTGCGTAGTAATTACATCCAAGATGCCTACACAAGCATACATCCTCAGGAATGGACTAATACTGAAGGGTTTTTAAGGACTCACGCCAACCAATTCCCAAGTCTAAGTCAGAGCAGGAGGGGAAAATAAAAAAAAAAAAAAATAAAAAATACTCAAGAGAAAAACATTCCTGATGTGTTCCCTGAAGTACAAGTACATACTGTTAGGAGTTCATTAGAAAAAGCTTAGACTTCCAGTTCTCACTTGCAACTATGAAACCTTTTAAGAAGGATGATCTGACATTTATTATAAATCTGCTTTTCACCTACAGGAATATCTTCAATGCGGATTTAACTAACTGCAATAAATGCAACTTCCTACTTTTAAACAACAACAACAAAAAAAAAAGACAAGGCACAGCCTTCAAAAGTTTATTTCAAGTATAAAAATTGTTCAATGAAATATCCAGAGAGTTTTTACTTTCTGTATAAAGGTTTAAACAGATAGAAAGAATGAAGTCCCAAATTTCTGAAAAAATACGATTCAATTCAAAATTCTGAACAATAATGAAAAGGCACTTAAACAAAAGATATCCAGCAACAAATATAACTCTTATGTCACAGTCAGTGTGTAGTCGAACATTATCTAACACTTTATAAACAAAGAAATTAATTACAGTCTGGTTAAAGTGAGCAACATAGTCCAGACAAAGTGAATTCAAACTCCCTGCGCTTCAGCAATCACACTTTTCTTTCAAGTGTAAGGAAGGTAGAAAGAGGGGGGGAAAAAATCAAAATAAACCAAAAAAAGCAGCCTTCAGTCAACTATTAGTTTACAGCGTTATGTTCAGATGAAGAACTTAAGAGTTCAAATTGTACAAGTTCAACAAAAAGAAATGTAAGAAAACTGGGTAGCAGCATAAATACTTCATAGTATCCCCTGATCTGTATGTTTCATTTGAAGGTTTTATATTTGTATTCCCAGTTAAAAAAAAAAGTTTCTACAAAAATAGAGCGCCATGTCAGAAGCACAACAATCAGACTAGTATAAGAGAAAAAAAAAGGTGCAATGCTTGGGAATTCACTGCAATCCCTCTCCAGTAGGAATATTTTTCTATTGCCAGCAATGCAAACTACCACAAGTAGTTTTCCAGAATCAGAAAAGAAAACAGACTATGACAATTTAAATGAATTTGAGGATTTTTTGGTCGAGATTCAACTAACTCCTGTATCTTATAAAAAAAAAAAAAAAAGATTCAAATATGCCAAAAAGGAACAATGCAATGGTGTTTTCAGCACCAAAGCATACTTGTGCAATAAATACAGAATTTCATCTCAATCATTTACAAATGA
This sequence comes from Pluvianellus socialis, assembly GCA_013400795.1. Classification (NCBI taxonomy): domain Eukaryota; kingdom Metazoa; phylum Chordata; class Aves; order Charadriiformes; family Charadriidae; genus Pluvianellus; species Pluvianellus socialis. The sequence goes on from VZTS01015592.1 coordinate 158,463, forward strand.
AGCAAACAGGGGGGAAATTGCCAACATGCAAAAAAAAAATTTTTTTAAGGTTATTCAGAAATATGAAGAAAACAGGAAAAAGCATTTCAGTGTTGGCATTTTTTCCCCAGTGATACTGAATAAGACTTACGATACAGGAGTGTTATCAAGGCTTTTGCATCCTTTTTTCCAGATACATTTTCCTGTAGGTCCGAAACATCTCTTTTGAGTCTTTGACTGGAATATGAAGAGCCTGACCATCTCCATCCAGGATCTGTATAGCTGTATCAAGTGGAATACTGTCCTCAGCTGAAAGACAGACACAGAGGAAGGTTAAAGCAAAAGCCTAAGAGTCTCAAACGATTCTACTCCTTCTGCATGTGGTACTTAAGGCCACTCACTGTCAAAAAGGATGCCACAAACCTCCTTCCTAAAGCACCAGATTTAAATCAATCTCCAATGCATCTTCAAGCACCAAATGGTCATTTGGGTGTCTCCGTAAAAGAGATTTCTAAAGAATATTAAGAAAGGCATGAATGAAAACGTGCATTTGTGAAAGTAAGAGAAGAAACAAGAGGATGGCCTAAAAGAGTGGCAGACACCAACAGCCAAGGACACGTTCAACAGCAATAAAAGATGTAAACACTGCAAAATGTGTTGCTTGCATAAAGACCACACCAAAGATAACTTGCCGGCAGAAGACTTGCACTCTGCTATGAGGAGGATGGACACAAGGTTACAGCACGCTGAACAAACCATTTGGCTTCCTGTTAGACCAGTAGGAAAACAAGACTATAGCTAGAAAGACAGCTAAGGCAAAGAAACAAAGACAGCACAGAGCAATCTTGCCCAAGAGTTACAAAGGATGAGACAACCAAAGATCCTGAGATGAAAGATCCTGCTGTTGTAAGTGGTGACTGCCAAAGGATACAAAAGACCATCCAAAAATTATTTTGCCAATCAAGAGAAACAAGGAAGCTGGACTACTGGCACTTTTCCTCTGTGTCATACAAGCAGCCCTGGGCCAGACTACTGGGACACACAGGTCCTGGTACTTCTGAGCACAGGGATGTGATGTGTGACGTGATGTGGCACATGTGACACAAAAAGACATCACACATGATGACACGTTATGTGATGACACGTGTGACATTAGATGTGACGTGTGGCATGATACCTGTGGCATGATGTCACATGTGATGTGACAGTATGTCACACATGACATCGTGTGATGTGTGATATGCGATGCATGCTGATATGTGACATCATGTGTCGTGACACATCATGTACGTCACGCATGGCAACATGTGACAATACATGGGGCATGTGACTACTTGAGACATAAAGACATGTGAAAACCGTTTGACAGAATGTGTAATGTCATGTCACATGTGACACATGACATGACCACACATGACATCACATGTGACATGACATCATGCATGAGATATGACATCATGTAACATGTCATGCATCACACATCATGTGACATGATGTCACTTCTGAAGGTGACGCACGACATGATGCGTGTGACATGACATCTAGCATGTGATGCATGACGCAAAACAAAACACTTTCTGTTTCTATAGTCTCCCACTCAATTTTCTTAGCCAATTCATAGATTTTCAAGAGGGAAAGAGCTAGCGTGGTGTTTACCTACCATTCAAAACTGTATTTGAATCTTGTCAGCAGTGCTACCTTCAATTCAACTACGCATATGTATGCAGGAAAATTCCACCAACCTCCAAAAAACATATTCTTATGGCAATAAAAATCTCCAGAAATCTCTGCAACTCGTATGTCTACTCTACCGTATACATTTCGGCAGCCGAGCTAGTAAAGACTAAGTTAGAAATACCTTATTGAGGTAAAGGAACAACCCAAGCAAAGAGTATTCAACTTATATTTCAAAATGGATAATCACAAGTCATTTCACCTGTAGAGAGATCTTCCAGCTTTTTTTGCTTCACTGTTTCACGTTTTAACCAATCTTCTTTTTTACTCTTGACACCTAAAGGGAAAACTTAAAGAATGTTTTTGAGGTTCCTACATCGCAAGTTTCCGTCCCTATTCAGCATCAAGTCGTACCACATATACTAGGACGTGCAAAAAGAAATTTTCCTTTGAGTGTGAAAATGACTGCACGGACTGGTAGGTACAATTTAAGATTTGGTTTTATTTAAAATTAAATATAGTATTTGACACAAACATGCATCCAAATGCACCGCATAAAATGTCAAAAGGCTGGGGATAGGGTAGAAGAGCAGGAAAAAAGGCAGCTTCAAGCAAAGATGGAAAAGGTTACAGAGACCGCGTGCACCATATGTCTGGCCCAAGCCCTCTCTCTTCCTCAGTGCCGCACACCACCTCTCCCTCTGCTGTCTGCCCAGCCAGATTTATACACAACCAAGTGAACACTGAATACAAGTCAGACCATCTTTGGTAACTTTCTGCTTTCTACGAACAAGCCAAGCTATCTGCTACAAGTAGGTTTGAAAGCCTTCTCATGAAGGTACTTGGAACGGCTATGCTCTTAACTACTGTAACTTTATTCTGTAAAACTTATGGAGAAGGAATAAAACATTAAACTGAAGGAAAAGTCAGTCTCATGTTCTTTTTCAGCTTAACACATAGCTACAGCCTGTCAGAAAGCTAACTAAGCTATTTCAACCTTTGGAGTCCCACATTTTCACAGTCTGTAGTTCTGTGTAACATGAATTTAAGAAGCAGTACATACTTTTTACTTGCAAATTAATTTAATTGCAAATTAACAATCAAGACAGCACCGTACCTGCCACAACAGCTTTCTCTCTCTCCAGGCAATTCTTTGCAGCTGAGCTTTCTTCATCAGTGGTTGGATTTCTGAACAGTATCTCTGGGCACAGCTTAAATTCAAGTACTTCCACGTTGTGTGATTTCTCAGCTTCTGAGACGGAAGCATCTCTTTTCGCATCTGGGCTCTTCTGTGACACTTTGGGCTTTAGATGCCAGACAGGTCTGACAGGTGAGGTCTCCAATTTTGTCAGATATATACGTTCCTGTGTCGTGCGTTTAAATGCAACTCTGTTCAGGTAGTGTTTTTTTGGTTCCTTCTGAAGATGCAGTTTTAATCTGCTATTTCTTCTATTTAAGTATAGCAGGTTTTTATCAGGAAACATTTTCTCAGAGCACTTGTCTTTGTTTTGACCATCGAGACGTCTCTCTTTGCTAGAAAAGTAGTTTTTAGAGATGGTAGAAGATTGAGCTCTTTTTCTCTGTAGTTTAAGCACTGAGCGATCTGCTAATGAACTCTTTGGTTTCCAGCCATTTTCTCCATTCATTTTTTTAGCTTTGTCAGTATTTATCATGCAATTATGTGAAAGCTGCTTGGAATTCTTTGCTTCAGATTGTTTCAGTCTTTCCTCTTCCACCTTTGTTTTCTTAGGATCTCTCTTCCCAATCATATTTTCCTTCCTCTTCCGTTTGTACAACTGCTCCTGTGAAGAATGAACTTTCATAGATTTATGCTGAGAATATTTGTGGTTTCTTGACTTTAAGTCTACAGTGCCAAAATTTTGCAACTTCATAGCATCAGCACAGTAACTATTCAGCTTTTTATGTTCTGCTTCTGCTGATAATTTGGCTTTCTCTTTGATGTTATTTCCTACGTCTTGCCCAAGCATCTCCTTTTGTTTCCTACAGTTCTGTTCTTCAGCTGAGTTCTCTTCACAGGTTTTAATTTTTTGTCCTTGATCGACTTTAGCATGCTTAATTTCAACAGTTCCTGACTTTGCGCATCTGTGAACATTTGTTTTGGATTTCATGGCCAAACCTGGTTTGGTTCTATCTTTTGAAAGGGACTCCGTTTTGAAAACTCCCTCTTTCTTTTTGGATAACTTTGTCATGTTGCCTGCATCTGTATGACCAGCTTTCTCTGACAACTCTTCTGAGACTGTCAGATGTTCTTTTTTGTCCGAATGAAATTCTTTGCCTAACAATGGGGTTCCTCTGTCAACTTGCAGCTCTTCCTTCCAGCTGCTCCTTTTAGATTTATCAACATCCTGGTTTTCACAGGAATTCAGCGGTCCGTTTTTTTCCTGTTGTGTTGTAAGTGGTCTGTATTCATTATTCACCTTTAGACTAGCTTTTTTGTTCATTGCAGAGGTGTATTTGCAACTATCTTTTTTATTTGTGCCAACACTGTTTGGGAATTTTTCAGAAATTGTCAGGTTTTCCACTGCGCAGTTGTTCTTCATTACAGCATCAGATTTACTGTTGTTTTCTTGTCTTTCTGCAGAGCTAGTATTTTCAGCTTTTGAAAGCTGATCATCATTTTCCTCTGAACCAGGCGTTCCAAATTTACAGAGACACTCTGGCATTATGCATGCTCCAGACAGCTGACCCATTAAAGAACAATTTTTATTTATTTTTTTTCTGGGGTTGCAAGTTTCTTGTGGGCTTTTCTTCTTCTCACATAGACTCTGACTAGGCTGAATACTGCTATCAAGGTTCTCCTTCTCAGCTGAAGGCTTTTCTGACTGTTGACTCACTAGTCTCTTGCTGTCACTAGAGGAACACCAGTTGTGTTCAGGCAACAATTCTTGCATCTGTTCAGAGCTTAAAACTGCAATTTTTATCTGGTCTACTGGGTCCTTCAAATGAGAATTCTTGTTATAAATTTGAGTGTCTTTTTGAGGTTGATTCTCCACCCACTCAGCCACAGAATCACTTTGAACTCGTTCGTTTGTTAGCATATCAGCACCTTCAATGCCATATGGAAACTCTTCCACTAGTTCAGACAGCTGATTGTTTAGACATTTAATAGGTTCTGCTCCAAAAACGTTCATCTTTCTTTCTGTGCTACTTTTACTGGACATGTAATTTTCTTTACTGTTGTCTCTTGGAACAGTGAACGCATTTGTTTCAGCAGTTACACCGATGGAGAGATCTAGTGAATTTTGAGCTAACTCATGGTTTATACTGGCAAGAATTTCCAAGTCATTTTCAGGATGCTTGAAAGATGCATTGAATGACATTTTTTGTTCTGAGGTAGAAATTGTGTTAAGAGGATTGCCACTGCCTTCTTTCTCCAAATGACTAGTGGCGGTACCATCCAAAATCTTACCTGCTTTACTCATGCAGCTTGATGATTCTTCCAACATCTTTTGCAGCAAGCCATCTCTTTGGGGAGCGTTATTGCACTGCTCATTTTTATCCAAGTCCAGCCGTTGCTCCTTTTGCCTTGGGTCAGGTGCATTTCCTTCTGATGAGGTACTACTTAATGCATGTGTCTCAGGGACTGAACTGAAGATACTGGCTATTTGTGGATTGTAAGATGTATCACCTTCAACAAGAGAACATACACTAGAAATACAAAACATCTGTTCTTCCAACACATCCGGGGATGTATCTCCTGTCTCTAACACAGCTTGCTTGTCTTTATGGTCTCCTATACCTTCTTGAAAGATTTGACTAGAAAAATTTATGCCTGATTCAGGAAGAGAAGGCTTATTTTGTAATCCAAGCTGTAGATTTTCTCTGCCATCTTGTGTAAATTGACTAACTTTCCTTTGGTTTTCATCATGTGAATCATTTGCACTCACGCTGTTTTTTACTATTCTGTTTCCATCGGCTAATTTGGTCTGTTGCGATTGAGAGTCTACTTTCTGTATCAGAACACAATCACTGGGCGACAACTGAACAGTTTCTATGGTTCCTTTATCGGTATTTACCACACTTAAACCATTTTTCCCCTCTTCTTGCAAGCTATGTGTGCTTCCTGAGTCAATCACTGGACAGGTTTTACCTGCAGATGTTGGACCTTTGCCTATCTGCTCACTCTGTGTTCTCTGTTCAGAAAGTACCAACGGAGAGACAACTGCAACCTGGAGTTCAAAACTTTTTATCAAATTGCAACTCAATGCATCAAGTTTTTGTCCTACAGAAGCAGTTGTTACAGGCAGAATTGCTTCGTCTGTACTAACCTGAACATTATTTTGTTCTCTATTTTTTGTGGTTTGGCTGTAAGGTGAAATCTGATTTGCTGTGAGGCTTTCATTTGACTGGCTATTTTGCACACTTACAGATTCCGACGGATGCTTTCTCCACAAGCCTAGGCATGCACTTAGCTCTTCCACAGAGTAACTATAATTGTTCTGTTTAAAAGATGCATTTTCAGTAAATGGTGTTTTTTTCTGAGCTACTTCACTCTGGAATTTAGCTTCACCAGATTTGATTTTTTTTGATCCAGAAGAGTTTGTGTGACTCATAAATGCCTGCTCACCTTTGGAACTTTCTATGTTCTTCTCACTAGTGTCTTTTGGCAAGCTTCCACCCGAGACAGATGTATCTACCAGTGGTTTTTCACCACACAGGAGACTAGTTAGTATTTTATCAGCAGTAGCACCCGCTGTCTTCTCTTTCAGTATATTTGTGCTGCTCAGTACAAACTGAAGAAATGACGAGTTCCTGGGGTTGGCTGGCACATTCTTTGATGCAACTTTGATAGAGCTATCCACTTCCTTAAAACACGAAGCATTGTTCAAGGATGTCACAGTATTTTGAGAAGAGGCCAAGGCATACGCATTGCTTTGTTCCAAGATGGGAGCGCTCTCAGGATTATTTAATTGAGCTGCGAGTTTGCTCTGAGAAGGAATAGGAACAGAGCTTGATGAAAGGCTTCCCTGTTCCACCTGAGGGTTACTTTGAGTCACCTCTAATCCTCTATTATCAGCACTGGCTAGGTTTTTGGCATTTCTTTCTTCAGGTGGAGAGTTAAGTATTTGACTCTCGGTCCTCACTGTTTCAGATCGTGAAGGTGGTACATTTTGGTTGGGCACCCATGGAAGGCAATTAGCAAGAGTACTTTGATAATCTGGAGGAAGCTCAGTACTTTTGTCGTGTCCTGAAGCTGCTAAGAGTTTTCTTTTATAACGATGCATCCTTTCAAGCAGGACACATTTTTTTTTAATAGCGAGCAGCTTTTGAGCTTCCCAAGCTAGTGCATCCTTTGTAATTGTTCTTCCATCTGCTGCTGCTGCTGAAGAAATTTGAGAATTAACAGGTCTATTCATAAGAGTTTCCATTTCTTGCACCATATCATACAGTTCTTTGGGAATACCAGGGGATGGCACAGACATTTCATTATAAGGCTGATTTGCTGTCACATTTCCATTTGAATTACAGGCATTCCTAACTGATTGACTGACTTCTCCAGATTGCTGTTTCTGACAGTGTTGCTGAACACTGTTAAAACCAGAAGCATTTTTTGGATCTGAGGGGTGCCTCTGTTGGCTAAGGGTGTATCCATTAGGCACATTTTGAACTGCCTGTGGTACACCTATTGAAGATGGTGCTGCAGCTCTTGAATCACAGTTGGCAGGCAACAAAGGTGGTGCAGAACATCCGCTAGGAGCTTCTGATCCCACCTGACTTGATCGATACTGTAGCAGTTGTACATTTCCTGCAGTATTATGATTCAGTGAGTGTAAAACTTTAATTTGAGTGTTGGGATGATATATTTGGTTTTGGACATGTTGCCCAGATGTACCAAGAGACATACAATTATTCTGGGAATGAACGTTACTTTGATACAATACTGTAGTTGCCATAGAATTATGCTGCGGTATTTGTGGCTGCACAGTGTAACTGTTTGTGGTGGCATACTGAGGTTCCCGAGGTACATTCCTCATGTTATTTCCAGCATTTATTTGAGAAGACAGGGGAGGTAACTTTCTCAGGGAATACGTGCAGGCATTAGAGATTGGCCAAGAAGTCTGAGTGATCTCTGCCCGCAAACGCGATGTCTGATCAGGAGGTTTTGGAGCTATTGGTACAGGAGACAGTGGATGTCTATCAACCGAGTATTTTGAGACAAAAAAATCATTACCAGTTACAGATGCTCCTGGTAAGGCCTGATCTGAAGTTCTGAATCCTTCAGCATTTACAGGAGGGAACGCAGCAGTGCTAGGTGGCAGATACACTGTTTGGTTATTTCCAGCATAAGTGCATGAATTTTTAGAGGAATAGGCATTTGTCTGAGGAAAAGCATGTGCATTAGAGAACAACCGAGCGTAACACATTTCTTCACTTTGTAGGTTCTTCACATCAGAATTCTGGTGTGGTCTTACATTCCAGTCCATCTTTTCTTGATTTCTTTTTCTTCAGCCAAAAACCAAAATGCTAAAAAAAGTAAAATCAAACTTTAATCTTTTGATCAATTCCTATTTCACTCACGAAGAAGTGACAGAATGCATTATGAAAAGACCCGTGGAACTTAAATTGCTAGGTAGAGAAACAACTCCATTGGCACATCCCATGGACATCGATGTTGGGAAGTTGCATAAATTATTTCCCCGAACACAGTTAAGGTACAAAAAAAACAGAGCAGCAACTAACAATTCTATTGGCTGCCTCATAAATAACAAAACCCTCATGTTATTCTGCTAAAATCTACTGTACTATATTTACCTTGTCATCCAAAAAATTATGGAAAAAACCCAATGTATTTGTATAACACAATACAATAAGCAATGTTTAAGAGCTGAGTATAAGAAGCACCTACAGAACATAATAAATGTCAGAGGTTTCATATAAGATGACTGGACTTCAACTATACTTTCAAATGCAACAAAAGAAAGGAGAAAATAAATTTGCATTCAGTAAAGACCTCTCAATAATGTGGCCCACTTGTTTTTATTTTACATGTCATTTGTTCTTCCCTGACACTGTGGGCACTAATTAATTTTTGAGAAACACCAATCTGTGACTCTAGTTAACAGCACATGTAGCTACAAGCAAATCACCCCTAATTCTGTTTGGTAGCATTAATTTCTTCAGCATGAAACATAGAGATGACATCTTCATTTCTGCTATTGCAGTAAGCGCACTTCCAGGAGGTACAAAGTCACAAATCTCTAAGTCTTCACGTGTCATATTCCAGAGTTCACATTGATTACCAACAAGCCCAACAGGGTGAGCGTGTTACTTCTGAATGACATCTGGGAAGTTGTTAGAGACAACGTCTTCAAAGTCAAAGACTTCCAGTCTTCAAAAATGGAAAAGTGCAAAAAGACCACAACAACCTACAAGCATGACTGCTGCTCTCAGTAAGTTACTTTTGGTATGGTCAAACCCACCTAGAACACCTCGCCTTCAAAGATTCAAAGACAGCTCTATCTTCCTTCACTCTTTTTTTTTTTTTTTTACTTTCTCTGCTCTCAAAGGATACCAATAACAAAAGAAAACAGGAAAACAACATCACATATGAAATTCATAAGACATCAACAACAGTATTAAGGCAATACATACACTGATGCAAGATTCTTCAATGAGAAACCAGGTTTTTGCATCCAAGCCAAAGATTTCAGACTGCCAACGTTACACTGGGTATTTCCTGAAAAATAATCACGGGATAAAACAATAATGACCTTGAATTAGGCAACTGCTGAAGAAATTAAAGACATTTATATGTTCCAGAAACACGATTGAGATATGAAAACAAGGCTAAGACATCAACTAGTAGTAATTGTAAAATCCTTGCTAAAGTGAGGAGAACCTTTGACTACATGCAACACACAACTTAGCCAGGAGTAAAATTCAATTCTTGTCATTGTCAAGACAGTAAAAGTGAGGAGTACAACCTTAGTTCATCATCATTATTATCTGGATTAAGAAAACTAATTGGCAACTGTGATCACAACCTTAACATTTTTTATAACTTTAATACAACAAAATATGCTACTTTAAAAAGTTATATTTGGCAGAAAGCACTTGTCTTAGGAGGAGCATTTGAGAAGATCAATATCAGTAAAAGACCCTGAAAGACAAAGAGAAGACCATTCCTCACACATGCCTGCCTCACTCCTTCACCTGCTTCCTTCTCACGTTGACCGCAAGCCTCAGAAATCGTCAACAACTACTGCACAGGCAACTGACAGCTCTTCACTGATGGTGCGTAATAAGGGAATGGAGAGATATCCCCATCAAACACAGGAGTAACAGCGCAAGCCTTTAACAAATCTATCATGTGACTAAAATGCCCACACTCAGACTTCTTTATCAGATAGTTTTAGGCATGTCTCTGGCCTCTATCTTATGTAATGCCCCTGACTTACTCTGTGGAGACACCTTAAAGAGAGATTTGAGGGGAATTTGGGCCATCTATATAAAGACCAGTAAGTTCAACCGTTCTGGGTTTCTATTCTAGGGGAAAAGTACATCCAAAAACCACATCCAAACAGTGGAAGGCTGTTTCCATCAGTTTTGTAGTAGCCGTAATCTACACAAAACTTGTAAACTCTTCTCTCATAGGAAAGACCTCAATTTTTATTGGCAATGTTTGTTACTGATTACTTCTTCTAGAGGCCCTCCTCTAGGAAAATACATACAGAGGAAAACAAATGAAGCCTAAAACGCAGAAAAAAATGTTACAGGCTTTCAATCTATTGCATTAGGTAAGATGTTCCAGCAATGATTTAATAATTCATTTACTGAACACTGTAACTTTACGTTAAAGTCTGTACACCTGCACATTGGAGCCAGAAAACACAGGGCGAGTATGAAACTCAGCAATGTTGTGTCAGACTTATGAGAGGCAAACCAAGATCACAGTAACTGCTGACTTCTAGAAGGTATAGAAAGCACACCCAAAACCAGTTCACTGTCACCAGTCGAGAGGATAGTAGGACATGGAGTAAAGACTCATGAGGTTACATACTTTACCCTACACATTGGTGGCAGAGGAAGTTAACATAAATGCAGCAGGAGGCCACAGACCCATAGCGTGGGAACTACTGTGCCAAGGCTGGACAGTAACTGAATGGCCACCCCTGTGCAAACATTTACCATTTCTGCAGAGCCCAGCTCGGCAGTAACCAAACTGCTAATCTAGCATTAATGTATTTAGCCTTTTGGTTAAACGCTAACCACAAGAAGAGAGCAGGTAAGACACCTCTATGATGATCATCAGGTAAACTAATCACCTGTCAATCAGTTTCTATGATTCACCAGGGAACGCAGACAACCAGTTCAAATGCAGAAGGCAATAGGTTGCTGAAATTAAAGGGTAGAAAAAGATAGCTCACCAGCTGTGGGCTAAGACCAGCAGCAGAGGATAACAACATTAAAGATCCCCACCCCACCTGAAAAATCAACATCTAGGGAGACAAACATCCTTCTCCAGGCTATGTCAACACACAAGGGTAGGTGTTCTTGGAGCCCTCGTGCCATAAGCATGGTCTCTTAAAGGTCAATACAAGGATCTGGTAGACCATACCAGGCTGGGAGAACTTACTCTGGGGTTGCTCCTATAGTCAACCCCTGAAAAATGGGCTGGATAACAATACCTGGTAAGGTCAGTATGCAAGCATGCATTCTGTGGGTGCGCATGTGCCAAAGACTAGTTTATCTGGAGGGCATCTGCCCAAAACTGATCAAGTCTAAAGGGAAGATGGTCATAAACCACCAACTGATAGTGTTGAAGAGGAATACGATCATCACCCAGATCAAACAGTAACTGGAAAAGTTCAAAGACACTTTTGGAACAAAAAAAGGATTCAACAGAAGTATAAAAGAAGTGTGAATTTTTTAGCAAGAGGAAGATACCTTGGAGTGGAAACAGCAGTAGTCAAGACCTGTGCAACACTGCCCAAAGTCATCCTGCCAACAACACAACCAATGCTATGCCAGAGCGAGCATCCTCTCCACCAGATGCTGCCCAGAGCCCAGCCTGTATCCAGCTAGAAGACTGACAGTGCAGGGTGCAACTAAGTAGAGACCCACACCTCAGCTGTCTGCATGCAAACTCATGGGATGCCTCCTCACCAACATGGGATCAACAGCTTATAGGTCATCCATACATCAGGGTTACAAGGTAGAGGGGGGTGCATGTCACAGAAGGAGAGAGAGTAGAACTTTCTGAGATAAAAGAAGGGTGTTTAGAAACAGTGGGTGCTTCCAGAAACTGTACATGCTTAACATTTTTAAAGTGACACATTTTGTGGTTTATTTGTTATACTACCAATTTTCCTTCTGAAGGTACAGTTGACTGATTGCCAGTTAACTACATGTTCTTAATAAACTGCTTTAATCCTGAATAAACTATATTAACAGAATAGCTTTCTACTACAATTTACCATAATAATACATTACTGTATTTGTGCAATTTTTTATTGCAGTTGTTCACTGCAGTGCTTGGGCTATAAAAAAAAAAATCACCATAATGTTTGCATAGTTATGGTCTCTATCCTCCACTAGGTTAACACTGCACACTTTTGCTCCTGCTAACAGACTGACCTTAAACATGATTAGTGGAAAGAAGTAAACAGTATTCACCTGGAGATTAGTGACACCAGTAACCCAAAAGTATGATGAGGAGGTAACCAGCCACAGGAGATGAAAGGAACAACAAATAAGGAGTATTTGATCCCGTGACCCATGTAACACTGGGACCAGGAGACCAGTAATATAAATTCAGCACAAAGCCAACTCTGTGGAAGATCCTTTGATCACTCTGGAGAAACAACCACCTGTAGACCTCAGCGCTTTTCAAAGCACTGAAGTTTACTTCACCCAGGTCCACTGATAAGGAGGAAGCTAGCATTGTACCCCATTTTGAACTATGGTCAACAAAACCTCTTATTTACCAGTGCGACAGCCAACACAGGGCTGGCCTCCCCCAAATCACCTATCAGGATAGGCACCTGGGAGCTCAACTCCTCTGATGTACCCATAGAAGGGCTTGTGGTAGGTTCACCACAGCCAGCAGCCACGAATTCATGCAGCCACTCACTCGCCCCCAGGCAGGAAAGGGGAGAAAACTGGAAGAACAAAAAGTGAGAAATCCCAAGGGTCGAGATAAAGATAGTTTAACAGGTAAAGGAAAGGGGAGGTTGGAGGTGGAAACGAGCAACACAGAGGAAATCACTCGCCACCTCCCACAAGCAGACTGATGCCCAGCTAGTCTCTGAGCAACATCTTGGAAGCCAAATCTCCCTTCTTCCTCCACATGTTTCTATTGGTGAGCATGGGGTTATACTGTATGGAATATGCCCCTTCACTAACCTGGGTCACCTGTCCTGGCTGTGTACCCTCCCAGCCTCTTGCCCACTCTCACCCCACTCACTGCAGGGACAGAGTGGGAAAGAGGAGGCCTTGACACTGTGCAAACACCACTCAGCAATCGCCAAGACACTGGTGGGTTACCAACACTGGTTTACCCACAGATCCAAAACCCAGCACTATTCAGCACTGCAAACAGCATTGAACCGTAAAGCTCATGGCTAATGAGCTTTATTTGGAACTGTTTTACTAATTTTAGATAACAGATACTTGAATTAAGGGCTCATATTTTTCCCTGGCATAACCACTTCCATGCTAATCAATCTACTGTCCCAGCACACCACAATGATATCCAACGGGCCGAAGTCATTAAAGGTATTGACCGCTACAAATTGATCATTGTGCTCCAGCACCATGGTGGCCCTCAGACAAGCTGGTGGAGAATGCAGACAGCACTGAGGCTGTCCTACAACAATCTCCCCACAGCACACAAGTATAAATAAATTAATCAGGGACATAAATGATGAGAAAGTAGTGCATGGCATAGAAAGCAATGTGAATAAGAGTAGTTCACCTGCCTCAAGTTTGCAAGATTATAATTTAATTGTAAGGGTTAACTAATAAACATACTACTAATTTCCATTTAGCTATTGAGCCTTATCTGTTTGACCTAAGCTTGCTCTGTGTTTTCAGCTAGCCAAAAAAGATCTGGCTTGAGCCTGGAGGTAACTACATGTGGCATCACATTCAAGCCAACATGCTTTGCTGATAATGGTGCTATGCATTTCACTTAGGTAAGGGAATTTAAAACTGTGTTTTGAGCTCCCACTTTAAAAAAAAAATAAAAATCAAACTGGACACAGAAGTTTATTTTTATATATATAAAAAAACTACGAATATAAACTAAGAGTAAGCCTCTTCAACTTAATCAAGTGTATCTTCAGCTTAACTTTTCTGAGTTTACTCATGTAAACTGTTAACCTGAACACCCAGTACAACAGCACTAAAAAGTAGTCTCTCTCTAGGCACTACTCCTACATGTAGGGCTTGTGCATGTGACTAAGAGCCACACATGGGTTCAGAGAGTGAAAGAATGAAACTGGTGTGGGGAAATTATAGCCCCAAATAACACTGTCGCAGTCATTCTCTCTGCTGCTATCTACCCCTTGAAGGAACAAGATTCCGAGGCACAAAGTGAGGTTTATTGGGATAAGGCACTAAATTAAGTAGGTAACAATTACACCATCCTGTAAGTAAGGGCTACCCTACTTCTATTCCAAATTCCTCATAATCTACCTAGGAGGTATCACTGAATTCCCTGGAAAGTATCCTCACCCAGTGTCCCAAGAAAGGAGAGATCATTATGGCATGGGACAGCTGTTCCTCAGGAGCGTTCCCCACCAGGTTCTCAAGGAGCGGTTTATACACCTTTCTCAGTGCTTCCTGCAGTGACCACCTAGCAGTATCATTTCGCTCCTGTCAGGCAAGCCTAGGGCCCTACTTGGTCTGGATCATCTCCTCATAGATGCCTACACATTTGGGATCTCCAAGGTGCTTGATAGCGAGCACACAGGCTTAAGGTCCGAACTCCCAGTAAGACACAGAAATCACGATAGCCAAATTCAGTGTCTTATTTGACAGAAAATAACAGGAACACGGATGTACAAGTACACACAGTTTGCTACAGGGCTCCTTAAAAATAATTGCTGGTAAAACAGGATTTCTACTATGAACAAATCAGCATATCTTTAGTCAGTTCTTTGTCAATTCAGCAGCTCTCAATTCCATCAAACAGGGGCTATATCCCCAGGAATTCCTCTGGCAAAGGGGTCCCCCAGAACTCGGGAGGTTACCCAATTGCAATCGCAAGAAACTTACAGCAAAGGACAAGTAACTAAAGACAGAAGTCTCTGAGTGTTAGGAAGAGAGAAAGAAAGTGAGAGCGCTTCACTTTCTCATATGAGTAAAGTGTGGAGAATTTATACCTGTCCTTAAGTTTGTGATGAGTGGAGTCAAGGTCCCTGCTGTGGGATTTTGGACGTGCCTGCTCTGCTTCCACCCTTCTTTTCTTCTCCTCTCTATCTCTCCATTTGTCTACCTTTTACTCTGTGGAGACCTGTGGTGATGCAACCCCCTCCTCGCTTTTGCCACTCAGTGCTTGGTGCAATTTCCCATCCCTGGGCCATGTACCGACCCAGGAGAAGTCAGACATGAATTGTGAAAGATCAAGGGCCAGAGTGTTCAGGCACTCCCTTAACATGCCTGGCTCCTGCTTCCCCTATTGCTTGGAACAATCACTCCCTAACAGCCTAGTACAACTGTACCTGGATCATGGCACAAACAGGGGTGATACCAGAACTTGCAGATCTAGCAAGTTCTGGACTTGCACAACTGGTGGAAAGTACCAGAATATCCCACTGTCTGAGCTGGGCTGGAGTGGAAAAATACCCAACAGAAATCAGTTATCTCAGACCCTGTAAGCAGCAACTCTAGCGAGACCCTTTGAGTTCTCCTGGATGGCTGTGGGCTGTGATCACCATCTCCCCTGAGTGGGGACACCACTCAGGCAACCACCTTCAGGATTAACAGGCCAGGGCAAGTCAACTCCCCTTGAGTATCAGTTATTGCCCGCTGAGGAATGCCAATGCATTGTATTTACTCCAAACTTGAAGAGGAACATTTTAACTACAGCGTTTTTTTAACTAGAGGGTCCACCTCTCCATATGCACATTAGTTCTTAAAAGTGTGGATGTTCTTATTTTTACTGGATTCAAATATTTGTCTGTGCACACGTAAAAGGGGCATTCATTGCCTCATTGGAGTTGCCCATTGCGAAGGGACCTTTAGTCCTAGCAGTTAAAAACTCAGGTCTAAGTGTTCGCAACCCCTTTAGGTGGTGTGTATTTCTACATTTGTGCTCATGTATATATATTGATATGGGATACCTTAGAGCAAGTTACTGTGAATCCTGCCATTCTCAAATCTGTAATTAAGTCGCTGTTCAATTATTTTGTTAAACCATCTTGTAAATCCTTAAATGGGTTAATGATTAAGTGCTGCTAAAGCTTAACTTTTTGATCTACCTCAAGACATTAATAAATTTTGAATTGCTACTAAATCATAACTGTGTCAAATATTTCCATCTGTTATAAGACCCCATATTCATGTGAGAAACTTACATTGATTCTTAGGGAGTCTTTTCAGATTTACACGTGTTAACATAAAGGGGCCCTTAACCTGAAAGCAGTATTTGGGGCAGCACCATCAGAGAACTGGGGATACTAGGAATCCTGGACTAAGTCATAAAATCATAGAATGTTAGGGGTTGGAAGGGACCTCTGGAGATCATCTGCCAGAGGAGGTCCACCTACAGCAGGTTGCACAGGGTGGCATCCAGGCAGGTTTTGAATGTCTTCAGAGTCAGAGACTCCACCACCTCTCTGGGCAGCCTGTTCCAGTGCTCTGCCACCCTCAAAGGAAAGAAGTTCCCACTCTTGTTCAGATGGAACTTCCTATACTCAAGTTTGTGCCCATTTCCTCTTGTCCTATCACCGGGCACCACTGACAAAAGAGTGGCCCCCTCCTCCTGGCACCCTCCCTTTAAGTATTTGTAAACATTGATGAGATCCCCCCTCAGTCTTCTCTTCTCCAGACTAAAAAGACACAACTCCCTCAGCCCTTCTTCACAAGAAAGATGTTGCAGTCCCCTAATCATCTTTGTAGCCCTTTGCTGTATCTACACCAGCAGTTCCCTGTCCTTCTTGAGCTGAGGAGCCCAGAACTGGACACAGTGCTCCAGATTTGGTCTCACCAGGGCAGAGTAAAGGGGGAGGATGACCTCCCTTGACCTGCTTGCCACACTTTTCTTGATGCGCCCCAGGATGCCATTGGTCTTCTTGGCCACAAGGGCACATTGCTGGCTCATGGTCATCCTGTTGTCCACCAGGACTCCCAGGTCCCTCTCTACATAGCTGCTTTCCAGCAGGTCAGCCTCTAACCTGTACTGGTGCATGAGGTTATTCCTCCCCAGGTGCAGGACCCTACACCTGCCTTTGTTGAATTTCGTATGGTTTCCTTCTGTCCAAGTGTAAGAGACCATGTTGGTGATCATCATCTACGGAAACCACCAACAGACGTTTGTCTCAACATTGCTATGGCAGGAAAACCACCAACAGATGTTCTTCTCAACATTGGAACATTGTATAGCAGGAAAACCACCAACAGATGGAGCAATGGGGGGAGCTAAACTTAACCAAACCCCTGCGCATATGCACAGACCTGGGTTCAGGGAGATCAAGGGGCCTGGAGATGCCTGACGACCACCTAAAGCTCCTGGAGACACCCTAGGGATGGTATTGGGTATGTACACCACCGCCATGTGGAAGGTGTGGTTAAGCAGAACAGCTTGTGACAACCGTATAAAAGAACGGAACCAACCAACATCGGACAGAACATTCTCCCACCAGACTTGGAAACAAATCGGACTGTGGGGACACTGCAGCTCTAGGGTGGTAGCTACTGCTGTGAACTCCTTCATTCTTTCCTCCTTCTTTCCTTCCTTTCTCTCCTTATCTCTCGCTCACTCCTTTGCACTTGCAAACCTACTGTCAGGCAAATAAAGTTCCCTGGCACTTGACTCTGTTTTGAGTCTTAATTCTGTTCCTGAGAATACGAGCAAAACCTTGCTCTGGTCCTTGACCAGCGCACAACACCAAGTCTCCTGCCTGTCCAGATCACAGTGAAAGGCAGGGAAAGGCAGGGAGTGGTAGATGGCTGCTTCTCCTGGGAGCAAAAGGGAGACACCAACGAGCCATTACCTTGGAAAGGACACCCAGGGCAGGGGCATCAGCAGCGAACAGCTCTTCCTAGGCCACTCCAGGCACTTGTCCCCAAAGGATACTGTGGCACCATGCCTGGAAGAGGAACTGTTACTTCCACTTACACTGACATTGGAAGAAACAGACGCACTCAGCCTGTTAATACATGGCTTGTTAGCTGGTGTCACCACCACAATTTTGGGTTTCTTGTCAATGGGATTGCCTACATGGCACCAGACTTCCTGGCATTGGATGGGTGTTGGAAGTACAAAACAGCAGCAAAGCTCAATATTGCAGATTAACACCTGATGCCCAGAACAGACACAAAAACTGGGTGAAGATCTGGTGGTCTGTGCTGCCATGCCATGGAGGAGGAATGAGAAGCAAGATGGAGGCTGTGTGATCCTATTCTGCTTTTCAAGAGAAACATTCTGTGCAACAGCCAACGGTACAACCACAAGGCACGAGAAATGCTTTACACAACAGTTAACAGTGCAACCACAAAAAAAGATGGCTTGACCACAGTCCCACCCACTCACTTTGCATAACAGGAGTATAAATATTACCCCGATTTCATACCTGAGGGATGAGAATTCAACGCCAAATCACAGGGACAGATCAATGGGTTTGTCTTTCTCACCCCCAAAAGGGATGCCTTTTGGTAAGATTTGCGATCTCGGCCACAGCCAGTACTTACCCAGGAAAGTAAGCTTGTGATTGCAATCGTATCTTTAAAGCTATATACCTCCTCTTCAGTTTAGTGCATTTATCACCGGCAATCTTAAAGAATCTATGTTGCATAAAAATAAACCATTCTATTTGGGCACCTGACTGCTTCCTTTGAATGTGCTTCCTTTGACCTGCCGCAGACAGGCTGTTCATGCATCTGGTGTCAGGCCTATAGTCACGGCAATAAGTGGTCTCACTAAATACAACAGTGGGGTTCATCTTTCTCAGAGGGGGAGAAGGTTCTTTTCTCATGAGCCAGCAGGTCTCACTGACCGAGCTTTAAACTAGATTTGGTTGGGGGGGGCGGTATTATCAGACTTGCCCATGACGAGCCAAAGGACAGCACACCAAGGTTTGAGAGAGGAGTGCTAGGGATGCCCTCAGCCTGTTGCCCCGAGGTGTGCTGGGTACACTGCAGCACACTCCAAGTCTTAGGGAGATGAGCCAGGTGTTCCTGAGGCAATAGGAGCCAACAAAAACAGATAGAACACCTCAAAGGAAGGCCACCTGGAGAGCAGCACAAAGGATCTACAGCTATTCTAGCCAGTAAGTCAGCTTTAACAAGGACCAGCTAAGTGCCTGTGTAAATGCAGATAGCATGGGGAACTAACAAGGGAGTCAGAGACATGCGCATGCCTGCAGGGCTCATTAGCATCAGGGAGAGGTGGTGAGATGGCTCCTATGACTGGAATGTTAGGATACAGGCTCTTTAGGAAGGACAGGCAGGGGAAACAAGGATGGAGTGTTGCTCTATATGTGAATGACCGGCTGCAGTGCATGGAGCTCTACCTGGGGATGGATGAAAAGCGAACAGAGAGCTTATGGGTCAGGATTAAACAGAACAGAGCAGCAGGAGATGTTACACTGGGGGTCTGGTACAGGCAACCTGACCAGGATGATGGAGCAAATGAGGCCCTCTATAGACGATAGATAGGAGCAGCATCACATTCACAGGCCCTGGTCCTCATGAGGGGCTTCAACCACCCCGATATCTGCTGGAGGGACAACACATCGGGGCACAAGCAATCCAGAAAGTTCTTGGAATGCATTGATGACAACTTCTTTCTTCAAGTGGTAGCAGAGCTATGCTGAACCTTTCTCCTGGAGAGACTCAAAAGCAAAAAGGAAGCCTACAGCGGCTGGAAGCAAGGACAGGTAGCCTGGGAGGAATATAAAGACACCGTCCAAGCAGCCAAGGACCAGGTTAGGCAAGCTAAAGCCCAGATAGAATTAAATCTGGCCAGGGACATCTAGGGGCAACAATAAAAACTTCTGTAAGCATGTAAGTGATAAAAGGAAGACTAAGGAGGATGTCGGCCCTCTCCAGAAGGAAAAAGGAGTCCTGGTCACCTGGGATATGGAGAAAACTGAGGTACTCAATGACTTGTTTGCCTCAGTCTTCACCAGCAAGGGCTCTAACCACACTGCCCAAAACACAGAAGACAAAGGCAGGGTCTGTGAGAATGAAGAACTGTTCACTGTAAGTGAAGATCAAGTACGAGGCCATCTAAGGAACCTAAAATTACACAAGTCCACGGGACCTGATGAAATCTATCCACGGGGCCTAAGAGAACTGGCAGATGAAGTTGCTAAGCCGCTTTTCACTATATTTGAAAAGTCATGGCAGTCTGGTGAAGTTCCCACTGACTGGAAAAGGGAAAACATTACCCCGATTTTCAAAAAGGAAAAAAGGAAGATCCGGGGAACTACAGGCCAGTCAGTCTCACCTCTGTGCCTGGCAAGATCATGGAGCACATCCTCCTGGAAACTCTGCTATGACACATGGAAAATAAGGAAGTGATGGTGAGAGCCAACATGGCTTCATTAAGGGCAAATTGCGCCTGACAAATTTGGTGACCTTCTGTGACAGGCTTACAGTGTTGCTGGATGAGGGGAGAGCAACTGACATCATCTACCTGGACTTACACAAAGCATTTGACACTGTCCCACATGACATAATGGTCTTAAAATTGGCAAGTCATGGATTTGGTGGATGGATCGCTTGGTGGATAAGGAACTGGCTGGATGGCCACACTCAAAGGGTTGTGGTCAACAGCTCAATGTCCAAGTGGAAACCAGCAATAACTGACATTCCTCATGGGCTGGCACTGGGACCAGTGCAGTTTAACTTCTTTGTTGGCGACATGGACATTGGGATTGCACCCTCAGCAAGTTTGCCGACAACACCAAGCTGTGTGGCAGGATCGACAACACACTGGAGGGAAGGGATACCATACAGAGGGACCTGGACAGGCTTGAGAGGTGGGCCCATGCAAACCTCATGCAGTTCAACAAGGCCAAGTGCAAGGTCCTGCACCTGGGTCAGGGCAATCCCAAACACAAATACAGGCTGGGTAGAGAATGGATCGAGAACAGCCCTGAGGAGGATTTGGAGGATGTTGGTTGATGAGAAGTTCAGCATGAGCTGGCAATGTGCACTTATAGCCCAGAAAGCCAGCTGTATCCTGGGCTGCATCAACAGAACTGTGGCCAGCAGGTTGGGGGAGGCAATTCTACCCCTCTACTCTTGTGACACCTCACTTCGAGTACTGCGTCCAGCTTTGGAGTCCTCAGCACAAGAAGGACATGGACCTGTTGGAGGGGGTCCAGAGGGCCATGAAGATGATCAGAGGGCTGAAGCACCTCTGTCATGAGGAAAGGCTGAGACAGCCTGGAGAAGAGACTGCTCCGGGGAGACCTTATAGCAGCCTTCCAGTACTGAAAGGGGGCCTATAGAAAAGATGGAGAGGAACTCTTTATCAGAGAGTGTAGCAACAGGACAAAGAGGTTAACAATTTTAAACAGAGAGAGGGTAGATTCAGATTAGATATTAGGAAGAAATTCTTTACTGTGAGCATGGTGAGATAGTGGAACAGGTTGTCCAGTGGAGTTGTGGATGCCCCATCCCTGGAGGTATTCCAAGGCCAGGTTGGATGGGGCTTTGAGCAACCTGGTCTAGTGAGAGGTGTGCTTGCCCATAGCAGATGGGTTGGAACTAGATGATCTTCAAGGTCCTTTACAACCTAAACCATTCCATGATTCTGGGAACTGCACCATGATGCATCCCCAGTCCATCCCCATCACAGCTGCTGGGATCCCAGAGCTGCTGCCGCAGGTCCAATTGATTCAGAAGGACTGGAACTTGACTGCCCCTCCAGCCCATTTACTTTTCTTTTATTGCTCACAGCTCCTGCCCACTCAAGCATGGCTGGGCAACTACCCCTTTTTAAGCCTTCCTGCTTTGGACTGACCTGTGAGTCAGCAGGTAGCCTGGGAACAAGCAGGAGCTCTGCACAAAATCTCGCAAAATATGCAAGACTAACACCACCAACAGTGCGCTTGGTAGCATTATTTTTCTATCTTCCCAACAGAACTCTGGAGCACAATCAGATCAATTCTCTAAGACAATATTCAGTTTCAGTCCTACAAACTCTCCTTCCACATCTCTGCTTTTTCAGTTACAGTCATTTGAGATTTCACAGTATCAGAAGAGAACACAATATTTCCATTTTAAAGAGAAACTATAGCCAAAGAGACTCCATGACCAAGCTCTTCTCCGCATCTGACACCCTTGGGGGGGTGTGAGGAGGTGGCATAGATATCAGTCCTGGCATTGCACAGCCAGGACACGACAACCATGCTTTTTCCCCACTGAGTCACATAAGGAAGGGATGGAAATCTGGGGTTAGTATTGTATTATACAGTATTTCCGAGCACTCAAAGGAAAGAAGCAGCACAGAAGGGAGCAGACATAGGATGCAATGCATGGTCAGCAAGTCCCAGTAGTGCTTCCATGATTCAACAACAAAAGCAGAACAGTCCAACCAGAAAATTTTTAATTCCCTAGGCCCATTGGCTGGTTGAGCTGCTCATCTGAAGAAGCCCTGTTCTGCTTTCTGATGGCCTGCCTGATAACCACGCCCATGCAGGTCTTTGCAGATGCCAATATTAAGTTTTGGATTAAGTTGGATTTTCTGAATTAAGTTTAGCCCAGTATTAGTGAATTACTGGATTTACTGTCATTTTGACCCAGATAAGTGTACTACTAATTGGTGTTTGTTACTGTACTGTTATTTTGAGACAAACTTTATCCCTAAAGCTGTTGGTCTGATGTCTGTTACCATACCCTGAATCTGTAACCCTACTAGGCTGCCTCAAGCCCCTCCACTCCAGTGTCAGCAGAGGGATGCAGTAAATGGCATCACGAGTGGCCCCAGCCTTGCAGCAGGACAGCAGACTATCTTATAGAGGGAACCACCTGCTCCCTTCCCTTTGCTACTTGGATTAGAGGAAATAAGACAGACAAAAGCATGAAGGGAAAGTTACCCTGATTATTTCCCTTAGGTCGCGGTCTTAGAAATACTGAGCATCATTAGGACGCAGCTGAAGCCCAAGTGGTCTCCCTACAGAAAGGAGTATCTCAAGCCCAGCAGGGCACTTGGGCTGGGATAGATAAGACTCTTGCTGCTGCCTGCGTTAGAGGCCTTCAGCTGACCGTGGAGAAATAAGGGGGCCACATGGTCCCCACAGTGGCATTATTTCCCTGGGAAAAACTTGACAGGCAGCTGGAAGCTGCCAAAAAGGGAGTTACTGAAACAAAAATACATAAAGCTTTGATCAAGATGACTAGGACAGAAATATTTGGTCCAATTTGACTTCAGATAATTATATGTCAAATTCCTCTCTTCTTGAAGCCTGACCAGACTTAGAAATCAGATCAACTATTAAAACTGAGTATGATGCTAATGGAGGCATTGCAACTATGCCCCTGTGTGCTCTTTCACAGGCAGAGACATAGCCAAATCAAGCAAGTGCTTTCACAAACCTGTTGCTGTGGGTTATTTAACCTGTCTTGCAAATACATCACATGACAGGGAGGTACCATCTGAATTGCAGAATCAGAAGCCTAGACACTCCTTTAGGGCCTGGAATCCAACTACACACCCCAGAGGAAAACACATACTCTGTCTTTCAGGCATCACTAGCGCATGCCCAAACATAAAGGTCTCAACATGACTGAGGTCCCTGACTATTCCCTAAGTCCCACAGATTTGTAATTAACCACACTTTAGACGTAGCCCCTGTGCCAGATGAAGCCCTATCAGGTTGCCACCCCTCTGAGGCACAGCAGCACCCACTAGTCAAAAAGGGTCCCAGTCCACTCAGAGCCCATTGACGTCAGCAGGCACCAGCCTTACATGCACAGTGTTCAGTGCCACACGGTCCCAACTATTAGTAAAGTCAGTTTCTGCTATATCCTTCTCTCTCCTTTGTGAAGATGCAGCTACATTTACCACCAAACACCCTTGTGTCCAGTTAGTTAAAAATCCCCCAAAGTCCATCCAAAAGGGCCCTGATCCAAAGCACCTTCAAGTATGGAATGTCTCTTTGGACCCGGGCATTCCCAAGCAGGCAGCCCAGAGTCACGACGTCTATTCTACCGGCTGTTGCCAACATCCTCCCCCCATGCCACATCTTTTCCCATCAGAGCCTTAGCAAAGGCCCTAGTGTCCCTCCTACCACTTCACCAGCTAGAAACAGGAAAACCTTGGTTACCCAGACTTATCAGACATACAATTAGCACGCCAGGAGAGCCAGTCAGAACCTGCTGATCTCTCTCAGGTGGCATGGAGTGTGCAACTTACAGGGACTTCCCATCCAGAGGTAGATGCCACCATCAATGATACCGTAATTTGGGTGTCCTCATGGGCACTCAAAATTCTGCCTTCAGCTGACCACATTGGAGGCAACCACTTCCTTCACCCTTTGCAATACTCCAGAAGACCCTTTGGCCCTTCCCATAGTCAACCAAGTGAGACCTCTCTACCAGACAGCTGGCCCAAGTATCTGCAGTTTTTGAGAGGTTCTAACAACTGTTGTGGAGTAATCCAACTGTAATTCTGGTCAGGTCATAACAGCAGCAGTTCATGACTGTAGCTACAGGGGACACCACACAGAGCATCAACCCAACAGCCTCTGCTGATACAAACCCTGCCCGGCTGGGGCAGTGACAGAGTTTGCATTCTCTGGGTTACACGACTTCTTCTTCACAGAGCTACAGCTACACATCAGATAAGCAGGATGTAGTAAGTTACCACAAGGAATGGTAACACACAGATTACTTCAGATAAAACTCCAGACAGTATATCCTTTTACAAGTATTTCATGCCAATAATTGGGTCACACTTACTCTGTGAGGCCGTTAGGTATCGCTGTAGATATTTCTTAACTAGAGGCCTGCAAAAGGCCTATAAGGCATGTTATGGAGCTACTCAGAGACCAGACCTTCCTTGACAGTCAAGGGAAGGTAGTCTCTCTTCTGGTACTTCTGAACCAAAACTCCCCCTAGTTGGGGTACGCTGAGAAGCACCTCCCCTACCTCCAGAGGCCCATGCTTGTTAACACCCTATGAACCTGCAAGCCCAGAAACCCATTACATTGCTTCTCACAGAACTGGAAAAACAAGTATTCACCTGCTCCCACTCCCCTTTTAACAGCCCTATCCATCCAGTGCAGAAACCCAGTGGGTCTTGGCAGTGACTACCAAGCCATAAATTCAGTCTCCTCTCTGCCTCATACTGCAGTCCCAATAGCTGCCAAAGTAATCAATGCCATTTACTTTTCCTCTTACCTACGCGTAGCGGATTTGGACATTAAAGACACGTTCTTCCAGTGCCCCACCCACTTGATGGTCAAGTTCACCGTGCCTGTACTTGGAATGACATTCATTATTTCTTTACTCATTCAGCTCAAAACTATTGCCATAGCCCCTACCACTGCTCATGGTATCTTAGCATCAACATTAGCTGAAATTTCTTGCACTCCTGATGTCTCACACCACCAGCATCTTGATGACATTTTACTAGGAGACACAGATGGGAACCTGTTGCACAAGATATGATTCCAAATTTCAGCCCTCAAAGAACGCTGGGAACTTTATATGCCTCCTAGTAAATGCTATGGTCCGGCCCAAAATGTAAAGTATTGGGGTACTTTTTAAAGGAGTATTCTTGCATGCCAGTACCAAAGGTATTCCTGAAAAGTGTCTTGCAATCTGTTTTGTTTACCCAAACTACTCCCTCCTCCAAATGCAAACATCGAAGTCTCCTAGGCTCTTTAAACATTTATCATGAAAGGCTTGGGTTTTAGTCAGCTGGGCCATCCTCTCTATTCCTTGCTGTACACACATTCCACCTGGGACTGGTACATAACTCACCAACAAGCCCTAACCCTTCTCCTAAAAATATTTGACAGTATTGGTATTTGGGTTGACTCCTACTGGTGGACCAGAACACAGAGTCAAGCGCAGTGAATGCTGCTTGGTGGAAACAGTTCCAGGAAACAGGAATCAAGGAGTCTACCCCTAAACCAATCCCTTTTGACAGCAAGGGGTGACAAGATGCGCAAGCCTCAGATGGGAAGGGGGAGCATGCTTTACGTGCCATCTTCCTTGCCCTTTCTGATATTGACAAACTCCTTGTGGATCACCCCTTACGCTTAACGGTTTTACAACTCATTCCTTATAATGTCCTTCATGCATTGCTTTCCCTGGAGGACATGCACAACTCATTACCATTCAATGTTGGGTTCTTGGTATCTCTGCCAGCAGAATGCAACCTTTAGGCCTCAACCATATACCTCCCTCTCCTCCAGCTACACATGATCCCTCAGACTCACCTGTTACAGAAGCCTATCCTTTCAGCGCCACATTGAAGGATGTCTAGTTCACAGAAGCTTGCACAATCCTTCACCATAATACCTGATTTGGGGATGCCACTGCTGTTCATACTACAGATGACCAAACTGTTACATCCAATTGCCAAGATAGTGCCTAGGTGGTTGAACTCTTGGCTCTGTGGCCCTGGTCATTCACTCCTCTGAAAACCACACCTACACCAACTCCTGGGCTGTTTTTGCTGGGTGCACCCACTGGCTTCCTTCTTGGAAAGCACACTTCTTCCACACCCATACTGGGGAAATTTGGGGCCGACTTCTTTGTGAAGAAATACAGGACTAGAAACACTCATGTGCTTTGGCTGCTGGCCATGCTGATTCTCATGCTGCTTGTCCCACAGTCAAGCCTGCAGGGAATGCCCAAGCAGATGTCACTGCTGTGAGCAGAAGGATGGCAGTGGGGGCAAACACCAACACCTACAATAAAGCCAACTGCAGTCCAAAAATAGCAGATGAAACTGAGGAAACTTTAACCCAGGCCCTCAACCTGGACCACAAAACCACTGCGGTGGGTCTCTGGTTGCACAAGTGTTGGAGTCATCCTACTAAAGCTTTATTCAGGATTGCAGCACACTATGACATACATCTTCCCTCAGACACAGTACCAAGTGTCACACAGCCCTGTGACATAGGCTCCAGTGGGGAAGAACTGGTCTCTTTGAGCAATTAGCCACCTAAAGCCAGCCCCATGGAAATACTAGCAGATACTATACTGGTCCAACTATTGAGACGAAGAATACAGCTTTAGGGCTTGCTTGACATAACTAGGCCTCGCTCAACATATGTGTGACTAAGCAAAATATGGTTTTTGTGACAATGCGTTCTTATCTACTAACTACAAGAAGGAACCTGCCCTACTACAAGGGTATGGTAAGTACCTTAGTAACTTCTTTTAGGCACACATACCTTGTTATCTGAAAGACCATAAATACTGTGACAATAGCCTAAATAGAAAACTAAGTAAACGACTGGCTTACCATGGATTAACCACAGAATGTGTGGTATTCTAGATAGTTTTGCCATAAAAACCTGCTGAATTTTCACCTCAGCAGAGACACATTTTGCAGGGTGCAGACCCTGTGTTCTCCGCGGCGGTGAAATAAAGGTGCTTTGGCTTACATACCATTTGTGAGTCGATTTCTTTGAATCGATCTCGGTGAGTCAGGCAGGAGACCTCCAGTCAGCTGCAGGACCCTCGGGACCAGGGATTCTCCAAGGGCACCCTGGAGTCCTTTGCTCTATGGAGACTCCACAGGCCTCTGGATTGCTGCGGGAACGGACAAGTCCCTGCGAGCGGTAAGCAGGTTCAAACCACAGTTTGTTTTTTTTTTCCTCCTTTCTTTTATTTTCTGTGACTGTATTATTCCGTAAGTCATATGCAGGATAATTTCTCCTACTGCTAGCATACATGGAGGGCTCCAAGAGGGTTGGGTTCGAGTCCCACCCTGGAGCGACCCTAGAGTTTGGGTTCAAGTCCCACTCTTGGAAGGGTTCGAGTCCCACAACAAACTTGCCTTCTGGTATATTGACCTAGGTGGCTTGAATTTGGACTAGGTGCTGGACTTGCACTTGGGATCAGTCTCATTATTTATTACTCGTGGCAGTGCTTTAAAACCTATTCCATCTGCTCCCTGCATACGTTAAATAAGCAAACACTGGGTATTCGGTTGTGAATGTTTGTGGGCAATATTAGGGGAACTTGTATTTCTCTATGTGTCGGTCACAGTTTATATTACATCTTTCTAAAATAAGAAAAAGTAAGAAGCATCACAGAATTGCATTCCAGACAGAAAGTTATGACCCCTCATTAGCAGAAGTCAAATTAGAACAGCAACAACAAACTGAAGTTCTATTTGAGTTAGAAGAATTAAGGTCTAAACTTGTTATTACAGAAAAAGAAATATAGCTTAGAATTAATTCAAGAAGCTGAGGGCGGGGAACTATATTGGGAATTCTCTCCTCAAAGTGGGTGGTATCTGTTAGATGCTCAGAGACCCAACATTTAAATCCTTAGATTTAACTGAACAAAGATCTGCTATTTCGTTGTGCCAAAATTGTGGAAACTGTCAACCCTTAATAGCGGTAGTGTGCCTTCAGTGTTGGGCTACAGGATATTTTGACCCTTTATTGTGGACAGGTATTGTTATCTGGCATATTACTTTGGGATATGAGGACGTGTGCCAATATGGGTGTAAAACTCAGTGGAGATTAAGGTGGCAAAGAACAATTCAGTGTCACACCAGAGAGTGGCACTGGTTACCTGCAGAATTAAACCTAGATACTATTTTGGTGCAGTATGCAAGAGTGAAAGTGTGAGTGAATGAGACGTGAGGAGTTTGGAACTATGGTTCCACGGATCCCGAGAGGGACCTGGCCAGTGAAGAACGAAGCGAACGGTGTGAAAAAATAGAGTGTTATCGACACGCACGAGACGTACATTAGTATGAAGTGAGTGAGGAGCTCAGATCTGCATTTCCACTTTTCCACAAGGTAAGTGGTGAGAGAAGAGCGAAGCGGAAGACCGCACTAGTATGAGAAAAAGCGGGAAAAGAACAAATAAAGCATAGCCCGTTAGGTTGCATTTTAGCACACTGGAAGGACCTTGGGTGTACACTGGGAGAGAACATCAGCAAGAAGACCCTCATTAAATATTGTACACAATGGTGGCCATTATACAAATTAGACAATGAAGAAAAACAGCCACCCACAGGTACCTTAGCATATAATGCTTTATTACAATTAATATTATTTTTAAGAAGAGACAGAAAATGGGATGAGGTGGTCTATGCAGATATGTTTTTCGCCTTAAGGGACCCCCCGGAGATGCAGAAGGATCATGGTTTACACCTAGCTCCCCGAGACCCATTTGTATTAGCGCAAGAAAGGGACAATAAAAAGGTGTGAATAGGGAAATTAAAAAGGTGTTGTTCTGCATGTTCTATAGGGCAGAAGTATTTAAAATATAAAGAAACTGATGAAATAATGGAAGATTTGTTAGCCCCATTTGTTAAATGGATGTTGAACAGATAGGGATGAAAGACCCAGTTCAGCAGTTTCCTAATGAGTTGAGGCTGACCTGCCCCCTGTCGCCTAAGTGAGAACACAGAAGGAAGTCAGAGAGGATGTGATGCAGCGTATAGATAGTATTAGGTCACCCTCAGTTTCGCCTCCAAGAACCAGATCAAGAACTATTAGGCCCAGGCCTGCATCAATCAAATGCAATAAACCGGTAATCCAAGCTCCACTATGAGAGGCAGCAGGGCCCATAAGGCCCTATGAAACTAAAGGTACCTTTTTCTATGGGGGACTTAGACACATGGAAAGCAGACGCTAAAGGGTATCAGGATGATCCAGCAGGGTTGACAAAGAAATTCAAGGCATTTGTTAAAGTGCTGGATCCCAACTGGGAGGATATAGATTTAATGTTGGATTTGTTGACTGATACTGAAAAGGAGTTGGTGGTGAGAACGGTCGGAAATTACAGGAAGTGTAAAATAAGGGATAGGCAGGAGACAGATGAATATTTCCCTGCCTCTAAGCCAAGGTGAAGTTATAATAACGCTGACTACTACCATCTCCTTCAACAATATATGGGGTGGATAGCCTATGGGTTAGAGAATGGGATTCCTAAAGCTGTAAATTGGGGTTCATTATATGCAATAAAACAAAAAACCTACCGAAAGCCCTACTGAATTCCTGGATCGACTAAAAGAGGCCATGTGAAAATACACTACCCTAGATGCAGTGGGGAATGAAGGGAAGATGAATTTAATCACTTTATTCTTAGGGCAATCTTCTGATGACATCCGCAGAAAATTGCAACAGTTTAAATCTGAGGAACAGAGAGATATAGAAAAATTGTTAGAAGCAGCATGGTGGGTTTTTAGAAATCACGAAGGGCTAGAGTGAAGGCGATTGGGGAAGATAATCTTCTCTGCTACTATCACTGCATTAAGAGGAGGAAAGGAAAGGGGATTTTGACCTAGGAATGGGATAAAAAGGAATATGCAAGGACAACTACCCCCTGACTCATCTTGGAAACAATCAATGTGCTTTCTGTAGAAAGGAAGGACACTGGAAAAGAGAATGCCCTCAAAGAAATCAAAACCATAATGGAAATATGATTGCTGAATTTGAGGAAGACTAGGGGGAACCAGGGGACTATTCCCCAGGAGATCACCTGGTTATAATGGAAATGGGAAATAAAGAACAAAATGTTGAATTTTTTAGTTTATACGGGGGCTACATATTCATAACTAAATATGCAGTTACAAGAAATTAACAATGGCCAATCAACATGGTATGTGCAACTGGCCAGTGACAGAGGGTCTTTTTCATGAAACCTTTATCCTTTAAGTTAGGTAAAACTATTGGTATTCACCAGTTATGCCTAAATATGAGCTCCTAAATCTCTTATTGGCGGAGATTTATTGGAGAAATTGCAGGCAGAAATTAAGTTTACCTCAAATGGAATCCAATTAAAAGTAGAAGAAAATTAACTAATCAAAATTTTGAGTCTATCTCGAATTTCAAATGGGAAGATATAGCAGATGGCATACTCAATCAGGTGTATCCTGGGGTTTGGGCAAATGGAATGCCTGAGAGCGCCAAGACACCAACACCGGTAACTAGCAATCTTAAACCTGGAGCCAGACAGGTAAGAATTAAACAATACTCCCTAAAATTAGAAGATAGGAGAGGAATCAGGAGCATCATAGAAAATTTCTTCAAATTTGGACTGTTAATAGGGTGTGAATCTGAATATAATACCCCAACTCTCCCAATTCAGAAACCTGATGGCAAAAGCTGTCAATTAGTTCAAGACTTGAGACCTATCAATAAAATAGTTGAGGATTTCCACCCAGTGGTGGCCAACCCATATACGCTGTTAACCAGATTAAAAGATGAATATGTGTGGTTTACCATCCTAGATTTGAAAGACGCCTTCTTCTGCTTACCCTTGCACCCTGATAGCCAACGACTGTTCACCTTTGAATGGGAGAACCCAGATACTGGCAGAAAATCCCAGTTTACATGGGCTGCATTACCACAAGGCTTCAAAAACAGTCTTACCATATTTGGGATCCAGTTAGCAAAAGACCTAGAAGGATGGCCCAGCTGCCTGAGAGCAGCATCAGCTGTCGTCATCGATATCCAAGAGGCCCATAAGTTTACCCTGGGGCAGAAAATAACTGTGTTTGTATCTCATACAGTTGCAGCAGTACTGGGACAAAAGGGTAGCCACTAGTTATCTCCCTCAAGGTTCCTGAAGTATCAAGCGATACCGGTAGAGCACGATGATGTTGAGATCATCAATACCAACTTGGTAAATCCTGCATCCTTTCTCTCTGCAAATACGGAAGAAACAGAGGAACTCCAACATGACTGTCTGCAGGCAATCGAGAGCTCATACTCCAGCAGACCAGGCTTAAAAGAAGAACCTCTTTCTGATGCAGAAACATTGTATACAGATGGCAGTAGTTTTGTGAGGAATGGAGAATGTAAATCTGGATATGCTGTCACTACCTCTCACTCCGTCACTGAGTCAGGGCCTCTACCTCCCCATACGTCAGCACAAAAGGCAGAAAGAATCACTCTCACAATAGCTCTGAAGAAAGCACAAGGAAAATGGATCAACATATGGACAGATTCCAAATACACTTTTGCAGTGGTCCGTGCACACAGGGCAGTCTGGAAAGAAAGAGGTTTGCTCACCTCCCATGGTAAACAAATTAAACATGCAAAAGAAATATTGGACTTACTGGAAGCAGTTAAACTACCGCAGGAAGTTGCCATCATGCACTGCAAAGGACATCAGAAGGGTGAAACGGAACAAGAATGAGGAAGCAGGTTGGCTGATCAGGAGGCAAAGAGGGTAGCAGAACAAGGTAAAGTAACCGTACAGTCCCTCATTCCTGAAGGTAAGATAAAAAGCCGACTTTGATTTGAATTACTCTGAAAGGGATCAGGAATTGATCCAGAATTTAAAAGCCTCCTTAGAGGATAAGGCTTATGCAACCCCACAAGGGCAGTCTGTGGTACCTGAAAGGGCACTATAGCAGGTAATTTTAAAAGAACATGAGAAGACTCAGTGGGGAGGAGATGCCCTACATACATACCTCAAAAACAAAATTATAGGGAGAAACCTATATACCGTAGACAGGTGACACAGCAGTGTACTGTCTGTCTCCAAAATAATCCCCAAACAACTCATAAAATTAAGTTAGGAACAATTGATAAAGGAAATTATCCAGGACAACAATTGACTTTTCTTAACTTCCTAGGACAGGGGGGTATCGATACCTATTGGTACTAACTGATACCTTCTCTGGTTGGTCTGAAGTGTTTCCAGCAAAGACGAATAAAGCAAAAGAAGTGGTGAAGGAACTACTGAATGAAATTATTCCCAGACTTGGAGTCTCTACAGATGCATCTTCAGACAGGGGAACACATTTTGTGGCAGCAGTAGTACAAGAAATAAGTAAGAGGTTAAAAATTAATTGGCACCTACACACACCATATCGGCCTCAAGCTAGTGAACAGGTGGAAAAGATGAACCATCTGATGAAACAACAAATAGCCAAAATTTGCCAGGAAATAAAAGAAATAATTGCTAAAAATGATACCACCATAGCCTTTGAGTTAAGATATCAGGCTTGGTGGAAGTTAGTAAATTTCACACACGATACCAACAGAGAACAAATACATGCATACGTCCTTACCATTCAGAATGCTACAGAACAGACAATATTCCCTACCCTATCGTTAGGAACAATCCACCATAACATAATAGTCAGGCCCATAGGCCATAATGTCTGGGCAAGATACAGTAACGATACAAAGAACTGGCAGACCATAAGTACATAAGCATGTATCCCAAGAGAACAGCTAGGCTACGTATGTGAAAATGCAGTAACCAAAAATGAAGTTCTATGGATCTTGGATACGGAAGAAAGTTTGCATACTTTTGAGATGTTATCGACAGGTCATGCACAGCCTCAGGTATATTATGTGGGAAAAGGATGTGCTTGTACTAGAACTCACTGTACTAATGTAACCATGGACAACTGTGTTGCAATGACCAATGGCTCCAGCTTTTGCATTTGTAACTTCACCAAGACACATGGGTGTGACTGTAATTATACTGCCCCCATAACCACAATGCAACTAATACAGGACAACTACATGCCATACCAGAAAATATTGAAATTGGAATGGACACTATCATCTTACAAGGCATCCTCCACCACCCAGACATCAAACAATTGGTTAAAAGAGTAAATGAAACATCCCAATGCATGCTGTGGCAAGTAAAACATTATGCCCTGGAAATCAAGGACATAGGTACCCAGATAGAGAAAACAGGAGAACACCATTAGTGGGTATCTTTCTGGGATGTAAATCACTCAAGTCACCTACAGCTGCACAACTGTTCAACTTCCTGGTACATGCAGTACTAGTGCTGATCCTGGTTGCTTTGCTTCTGACAATCCTGAACTTATGGATGTGGTGGAGAATTCAGACTGTAGCTCAAATCCATGTGCTGTGGACTGTAAATAAGATTTTGCAAAAGAACTTGCAATAGTTTAAAGAAAAGGGGGGGACTGAGACAAACAATATGGCTTTAGGGCTTGCTTGACATAACTAGGCCTCGCTCGACATACGTGTGACTAAGCAGAATATGCCTCTAAATTGTTTGTGACAATGTGTTCTTATCTACTCACTGCAAGAAGGAACCTGCCCTGCTATAAGGGTATAAGTACCTTAGTAACTTCTTTTAGGCGCCTATACCTTGTTATCTGAAAGACCGTAAATATTGTGACAACAGACTAAATAGAAAACTAAGTAAACCACTGGTTTATCATGGATTAACCACAGAACATATGGTATTTTAGATAATTTTGCTACGAAAACCTGCTGAAATTTTACCTCAGCGAAGACACATTTTGAAGGGCGCAGACCCTGTGTTCTCCCCACCAGTGAAATAAAGGTGCTTTGCCTTACAACCTGTTTGTGAGTCGATTTCTTTGAATTGCTACCAGTGTCATGTGCCTGTAGCAACCCTTCTGTGGCATGTCCCTTATACCTTCTCACCCTGTTGACACTTCACGCCTTTAGGTTAAGGCCTTAGTCCCTCTAAGTTTAATATTATTCTCTTGGTTGAGTCCCCCTAGAACTTCTCTTCCTGAGCTCAACACAGCCAACCCTCCAACTATTCTTACTAACTCACCCTCAACTCCATCCCCCATCACTACTGACATATAGATTAGAATCATAGGTTTGGGTCAGAGGGGACCTTAAAGATCATCTAGTTCCAACCTCCCTACCATGGGCAGGGACCTCCCACTAGACCCAGTTGCTCAAAGCCCCATCCAGCCTGACCTTGAACGCTTCCAGGGATGGTGTTGCAGACAAGATAATGATTTTCTACATAACCAGATTTTGATTAAGTCTTACTGAATCTTTCTATACTTTGCATTTGTTTGTGAAACAGTTAGCCATAGGAACAGTTGTGTATGCTTGTGAAACAGTTAACTATAGGAACAGTTAACCATAGGAACCTCTCTAAGAGATACCGAATTGTTCCATGTTTTGTATTAAGAAACCATGGAAACCATCACGGACACCAGTTATGCTGCTTGGAAACCCTCTCACCCTTCCCATCTTGATTTGAATATCAAGGATTCCAATCAGTAGAAGTAGATAAAAATGACCAATGATTATTTTAGAATAAAAATACTAATCAAGTTATGTAATTAAGGACCGATCAATGTAATGGTTAAAATTAAGAAGCATTGCAACAATGGCTGGATAAAAGTGTTTAAGAAATGATGAATGTTGATGCTGAACTAGACATGCTTTGATGGAGCTATCCCCCATGTCCCCAGCGATGCAATAAAGAAGTGCCTGCTTATCTGCTTTGTGTAGTTGTGTGGGCATCCACAACTTCCCTGGGCAACCTGTTCCAGTGTCTCACCACCCTCACGCTACAGAATTTCCTCCTAATATCAAAATCTGCCTTCTTCCAGCTTAAAACCATTACTCCTCATCCTATCACTACACTCCTTGACAAAAAGTCCCAGCTCAGCTTTTCTGTAGGCCCTCTTTACACACTGGAAGGCTGCTATAAGGTCTCCCCGGAGCCTTCTCTTCTCGAGGTTGAACAGACTCGGCTCTCTCAGCCTGTCTTCATAGGAGAGGCGCTCCAGCCCCCTGATTATCTTTTGTGGCCCTCCTCTGGACAAAGAGGTCCTTCTGTGACTTGAAAAAAGTCATATGCAACTTCTACTTTTGGTTCCTAACTGGTCCTTAAAACAGGCAGAGTTGACGCTGGTAACCAATGTAGCTAGACTGAACTCAGTGTACACCCCTTTTTGTCTACCACTTATAAAGGATGGCTAGCCTGGCTCCACAGCTGTAGCCTATCTCAGTAGAACATAAACACACAGAGAGAACTTACAGGCTGTTTGCAGTGCTCAACAGTATGGATGCAGAAGCCTCAGCCAATAAACCAGACACAATGACTACCTCACTGCAAAAATCTTCTCTTTCCCTTACAGTCATCATTGTTTAAATTGGGATTAGGAGAGTGGTTGACCACAAACACTTTACAGGAATGTCCAAACCACAGTGATTGCATGTTATTACTAAACTTTTAGGGGTAACCTAAGTAAACATTTCCTCATATCTGAGCTACCGTCAAGTCCAACCAAGGCTCCCAGCTGCAGCAGCTGTAACCGTAAGAGAAGGTGACAGCAGAATCCCACCTGCTGAAATTCACGAAAATCGTCAGGAATAATGCCACCGACACCAAAGGATACCTGCAAGCCTGGTAGGTCTTTGTAAGCTTTACATGCAATGCAAACACAGACTTAGCTGTTGCCTATGTATTGGCTAGTGATGATACTACTGAACGTTATCTACCTTATACCATCTCTGGCTTTGCACCAAGACAGATCTGTGATCCATCCCATGGATGATCAACAACAAGCCTGTCAGAGAAATAAAGGAAGACAATAGGTGGACATTCAACCTTGCATGCCTGATCTAGAATGGGGCTCGGAAAGGAATTCCTCTGGAACCTCCAATAGGTGCCCTAATTCCCCTAGGGGGGTCTGACATTTCTCAGTACAGCCTGATAAACGTGCTGAGACAGTACTCATCTATGTCAGGAACAGCTGTGTATGTTTATGACCTGAACGGTAACCAACACCAACAGAAGCTTCGAATTTGATGTTACATCCAGTTGTAGTTTTATCAGTTTTGACTTTGTGTTTATCTCTTATAATCATTCTGTATATCAAAGTTGAGCAAATGAAACAAATTACGTTAATCCAACACGTAAAACACCTGCAATCAACAGATTCTGTATGTGCAATGGTATATAACTAGAACTAATTGTAACCCTTAAGCTAAGCAAGTCACCGAGTAATTGTACCCTTATCACTGACCTGCAGTAGACCACATATTTATGACAGACAGGCAAGAGGTAACTGTACTACCACTCTGTGAGTCAATAGAGTGGATTGACTGAAGTCACAGGGTGGGAATGTCATGGAGGCATTTGACTCCTTGACCAAACTAGTGATAGTTTGGCTCAGGGTCCCATGGAAGTAAAGTCCTAGGCCATGACCAGGTCAAAAACATCTCTAGTTCCAACTTGTCCTTTGAAAACCCACACAGGAACAGGGTGACACGGTGAGCTTTGATGCATATGAGCTAGGAAACTGGAACACCAATTATGCGATTGACACATGACTAGCAGGTGGTTCTTCCAGGACTAATTTGTCAAGGAACAAATGAAATTGTGGGTACAAGGAGTCTCATGCTTACCTTTTCTACTGCACATAATTTGACTATGAGCCAACCTCTTTATTCCGTAAATATAACAGCCTGAGTGAACCTTTTTTGAGCCCTCCCTGCACTGTGGTGATCTTCTCCCTGAGTTAGGAAACCTCTCAAGGTTACCCCTCAAGGCTGAGAGACCCCTTACCAACTGCAGATCTTTGGTAAGCAACTAATATCGCACATAACCCTGTATCATAGGGCATTAAGATCTTGTACTGGTATTTTTGAATTATTATTTTATCATCTGTACAGTAATAGATTGAACCTTGCCATCAGACTTTCTTAAGCCTCATTTTTATATCATCTTACTTCAATAAAACCACTTTTGCTGCTACCTTTGACATTGGTTAAGCGGTCTATCTCCCCTGTGACAAGTGTAACCAAGACACTCACAATAGTTATAAAATATTTTTATTCTTTACTAAAAGTTTCCTTTAATTGAACCAAAACTCTAAACACCAAACATACATTATTTAAATGCTAGCTATGCTGATCTCGGTTGTTTCACACCTTCCCAGGACGTGCAGTTCAGCAAACACAAGCTTCCAAGAACTGAAAGGACAAAAGTTCACGTGCAGGCCAGCATGACTTTGCTCCCCTGTTTCTGCTTCAGGACTCCTAGCAGCCAGCCTCAGTTAACTGAAAGCATTTAAAATTAATTCAGTATGTTTGACATTATCATTAAAAGATTAGAGCAGGTTGGAAGACCTGCACCTGTGGTACAAGATGGCCTGAATCAATCAAACATGTACCCAAAGGAAAGAGTACATACACACCAAGAATTTTCATTTTCCTCAGTTTATAACTTTTTTAGATGTCACAGCAGCACCAGCACCCAAGGGTTTTCTTGCCATAAGGATTCTTAACAGTTACATAGGAGATAATTTGTTAGATGCTACCTGTATCTCAGATTGACAGTCAATCACAGGGTATTTACAGCAACTTTAAGCATACAAAGACAAGTCACTACTCTACAGATTCTCATCCCGCTGTTTCCAAGAGTGTTATTTCTCACTTTCACCTGTTAGTTTTGCTGTCCTAATGCCATCTGCTGCTACAAATGAGCATTACAAAAAGGTTATTCAATGGGCCTGGTTTAGTTTTACGCCCATGAACTTCATGCTGAATCACGCTTTTCCTCCTGGCCTGCCTTTGTGTTCTTAGCATCATCTCCTCCAACCACTAGGATTTTTAATGCAACTTTATTCAGTAGTACCCAACAGTATTTCTGAGTCAGTTTGTTAGCCTTTTGTTTGACTGTTTTGGTGGGGTTTTGGTGTTTTGTTTTCAAGTGAACACACTTCATTCTCAAAGTCCTCAGGGTCCAAATTTAGCACAGCAGGAAGAGAACTCAGAACAAACAGGACCTTTCAGAAAAGACAAACAAACAGGACAGAGATTTTCTTTCAGTTCAAGCAACAGCCATTTATGCAAAACCTATCAAAATTATCTTCTTCAAATTATCTCATTAGCATAGCCCTGGTGCTTTTTAAGGGATTCCATAAGTGACCACCTCCAGCAGCTCTGTGGCCTGCTGATTCCTCCTGCCCAAAGGCCAGAGCCCAGCCCAGAGACCCAGGTGTCTCCATTGGAAAGCCATGGACACGGCTGCTGCTGCTGCTTTCCTGTTTGCAGGGTGAGCCAGTAGCAAGGCTGAGCATGCACCCCAGAGACACACATAGGACACAGACAACAGCACCTACAAATACAAGTACAGACAGACAAGTCTCTTTCCTCCTCTATTGGCTGGTCAGGATTCTGTGTCTCTCTAAAACCTACACACCCCCACACTCTGCAGTCACAGGCGCACACACATTCATGGATCTTTCAAGCACCAGTATGGTCCCTCTGCCCATCCAATATCCCTGCATGGATCCCAGGCTCTCTTAGACACTTTAAAGGGTCCCCTACCTGCCAGCTGGTCCAGCCTGATGCTCCCTATCAGAGACGCACAAACTTGTTTCACAAGCACTTCACACTCACAGATCCCCCTCAAATACCAGCACGGACCCTCTGCACACCTGATACCCCTGCCTGAACCTAGGGCCTCCTACCCACCAGCTAGTCCACCTTGAAGTCTGCTAGCAGATTCTACAGGCAAACCCCACACCCCCAATTTGGAGAAGATAGGCCCCACCCACTCTCACCAGCAGCCAGCATGAGACACATGAGCTGTGACCCATAGTCCTGCTCCAGCCACCAGTGTCAAGATCCTCACTCACTCCACGCACCCTGGTGAGGCTCCCACTCACTCCACTTGCTGACACTACATCCCAGGGATGCCTATATCCCCAGTCTGACCCCAATTGCTGGCACCAAATCCACTCACATCTGTTACCTCAGTAAGTAGCCGGAACTCCTGACAAAGTCTGTGGATCCTGTGGAGATGCTCCCACGAGCTATGGTCCTTCCAATTATTGAAGCCCAGACACCCTCTCACTCCAGTTGCTGGCACCATGGCTCGGGGAAGCCTACACCACTGGTCTGACTCCACTTGCTGACCCAGTTACCAGCTCACACTGGTCTCCTCAATAGCTGGCACACAGTCCTTGCAGCACTCACACGCAGGGGCTAGAGAGTGAGATGATGCAGACAGTTAAGAAAGGACTTAAGAAGACAGGACCGGCTGCAAGGATAAGGCAGTAACTGACCTCTTTTACACCCTCTTCTGTCTTCGCCCCCTCTGCATAGTTCCACCATCCTCTTCCTCCCAACCACACCTGGGACTCCTAGGTTTGCACTCTAATCAGTTGAAAAGTCTAGGTTTGCCTACAGTTTCTCAATGGCCCATCAATTAGACTGAGGTTTGTTTCTTCTGTCTCCTTCACATTTGCCTGTCAGGTTTATGTCTAAGTTTTCTTTATCACTTCCCTCTTTCCCCAACAATCACAGTTGACAAGGTCCTTGATCTGACAATCTTGCTGAAACAAATACTCTCACATCCCACATGATCTTATCAATTAGCATAGCTGAGGAGGTCTGCTTCCTGTTATCTCCAGTATTGCTTTCCATCAGGTTTGTGTCTCTGAACATTTGGTTTATTTCTTCCCCCTTATTGCCTCCTTTTGCAGTGAAAAGGTCCTTGAGCAGATAACCTCAGGGAAGCGGATGCTCTCACCACCTTCCACATACCCTTATATTCAACACATTCCTCAATTTTATTGCTGGAAACACTGTCCTGGAAATGGTGCTCCTTCACTACCTATACAGGCCATTCTTTTAATTCTTGGTCTGCTATTCCTTCTGTTGCTTTCTCACACACTTCCATGGATGTATCAGTCATGACAATCTCAACATGTTACAAATCTGAAATTATGTTTCAATAGGGATATTTGAGGCAGGGCTGCAGGACTATTAAAAACTTAAGGAATGCTTAGGGAAAGGATCAAGTGTGGGGGAAAGAAGATGCGTAAGAACAAAGAGAATGAAATAGAGAGGGAGAATAAAAGGGGCTGGTCACACAAAAGCAAGGTCCACTTGGGACCAGGGGATCATGGCTGGTCTGTTTAAGGTCAGCAACTGACGAGACCAGACCACAGAGCCTGGAGGTCTCGATGACAGCAACTGGAGAGACTGGCATGCAGGGGTAGTCTGGGTCCCAGCAACTGGAAACGGAGCTGTAGGTCACAGGGCTACATACCTAGTTAGCAACTGGTGAGACCAGGGGGTGCGCAAGAGGTCCAAGGGCCAGTAATTAAAGGGACCTCAGTGCGTTTGTATTTTCCCATAGTGGATTTACACCAATGTGTGTGGGTGCATGTGTCAATTTCAAGCTGAACTAGCCAGAGCAGGCAGAAAACCCACAACAGTCAACCAACAACAGACCAGTTACAAAGTATACGATCCAATACTCCCGTCTCACCTGTGTACACAAAATTGGTCAATAAAGCGAGTAACTGTTAAAAATCTTGGTCATTTTTCTCCAGTTTATGCTGAATATAAGATTTCTAAGACAATATTTGATAACTTTCATGGGTGCCTTACACCACACAGACCTCTGCACACTACGCTATCCATAATTGTTTAATACCCTTCAGATCGTACTAAAATCATGTTTCTTTTAACAGGCAGTTAATAACAACTTGAGAAATTACAATTATACAATTCAATTTCTAAACTTATTCAGAGCTAGTACAAAAACACAAAAAAACAAGGAAAAAGTACTCCACGGCACTTGACAATGAACCTGATCCACAGTCCTGCAGCAATTGCACCCAGCAACACCGCCGCAAGAGTCACAGGAATCGCGGTCACGGCCAGAAAGGCAGCAGGAAAGAAGTTATTCTTCTCACCAGGAATGAGATAACACAGATAAACACCATGCCACATATCAACAATCGGAAGTGCTAGGTACAAAAAAATCTGAATTTGTCATAAGCAGCATCTAAACCAAGCTCAAAGAGATTATTCTGAAAGATAAAAAGTGAGTTTTCTGCAAGCACCATGGACTCCAGGATTTGGAAGAGCCATGCTTCACAAGCAGTTTTAAAGTTCTAGTTCTCCACTATATCAAGCAACATACCAACATCAGCAAAAGAGATATCACTGTTCAGAACAAAACAAAAATCTTCAAGATTGTATTTGATTGCTTGATGGTATCAACCAAGTATTTATCGCTTACACTCCTCAGGGGAAAAATTATGTTCACTTTTGACTAGTAGCTGTAAGCACTAGAGAGTAATTTTTAACACAAAACCAGAAGACTTGCAGGGAAAAAGGCGTAACAGGGATCAGCTTCATCACACAAATTATGATATTCTAATATTCTGTTCAGAAACCTGCAGATGAAAGCTTTTCTAACACTAGCATCAGATGCTTCTGCAGCAAGGATATAGTTCATGTGTATAACAGAAAGACATACCTATAAGCATACATCTGTAGCTTATGCTTTTTAGTTGTATCATTATGATGGAAGTTATGAAGATCAGCTAATGATAAAGCAGAGTCCAAAGATACTTTATCTTGGATGGAATGACATTTTTTAGAAGATATCTACAGCCCTATGCTACAGCTACAGATTTCTACTGACCACACTTTATGGAAATCACTGTGAAACAGAGAGTAACTGTGAAATGCACTTCCATCTCTGAAGACTTTCCAAGTTGCCTCCAAGTTTTAAAGCACATTCAAAGAACTTACATCTTCAGTAGTCGTACCTCCTTTTAAAAGCATTGCTCTGAGATCATTCAGCAGCTAGTGACTACTAATTGGAGAAATGTTTGCAATCTATATACGAAATACTGGCAGAATGGAAATTAAGAAGGTAATTGAGTTTCAGTCATGGAGAACAGTAATCTTTCACCAGTACATGCTAAAAGGGCTCTTCTGCATATCTGCATTTTAGGGAGACCATTTATATCAGCAATAAGGCATGCTACTAGCTCAAATATCACAGGCGTGTTTTTTAAAAACAAAAAAAAAGTACAGCTGTGAAAATGCCTCTCTTCTCTACGGATTTGTGAAGTTTCCCCATGTACTGTAAGTAACATTATCAACGTTTCCACTCATTAAATGATGTTCCTTGCAGTTCCTCCAGGTATAAAATCCTACGGATTTTTGGTTAACATTTTCACTGCCCTTTGCTGTTTTTAAATTGTCGAGAACTTAAAACGCTCACGTTTATCAGAATCACGAATAACAGTCAGAAAGAGCCCAGCAGTATCTAGCAATCAAATGCGTGAAAAAGCAAAAAACACATTCCCTGTCAATAGGAAAGTACTAGAGTCCTTTGAAAAACTGTGGATGTAACACTATTAAGTACAGCTTAGAAATACTTTGAGTAGCAAAGAGGTTGAGAAGTTTATAGTTTTCCCTAGCCTCATTTTCTTCCCCATTTCTACATCTTCAGTTGCACTGATGCTGCTACTTGTGGTACTTCAGGATGAACTAGACTACAGACAATAAAAGAGCTCCCATATTTTCAAGTTGTTTGGTTTTGTTTTGTTTTGTTTTTTTTAAAGTAAGATCACTTACCTGAGCAATCTTGTTAGTGTGTCTCTTCAGACAAGACGTGCAGCATTCACTGGAAGAGCAGGAGCTCCCTTCTGGTCTTTTCTCCTAGAAGGGACAATAGTCATTAAGCTGTAAGTGCTACCTTAAGTGAAGTAGCAATGACTTGTACCACCACTATCACTGAACAGTCTCTTATGTCCCCAATTACTAACAAGAGACCAGCAATTCCCT
This sequence comes from Pluvianellus socialis, assembly GCA_013400795.1. Taxonomy (NCBI): domain Eukaryota; kingdom Metazoa; phylum Chordata; class Aves; order Charadriiformes; family Charadriidae; genus Pluvianellus; species Pluvianellus socialis. Next base: position 201,791 of record VZTS01015592.1, read on the forward strand.
AACAAACAACCATAATGTGTGTTTTCACCATTTTTCCCTTTTTTTTTTCCTCCTCCTCTTAAGAACCACCAGCAGGCTGTACAGTTTCTCACAAGCCCCCATAGCCAGGCTTAGCAAAGCATGAGCTGCTCCAGGAATTGAGACAGCTGAATGGCACCTACTTGGCCTCCTGCTCCCTTTACTCTTTCTTTGCTGTCTTCAGACTTCCCTCCTGACCTCTTTTAAAATCAGGAGGTGGGGAGTATTGATCTCCCTCATGTGCCCGCTTGTTGATTGTTAGAGGGAAGGGGAGGCTCAGCACCAAACTACAAGATTAATTACTGCCCTGATTAGGACCAGGAGAGACCACAAACAGTGTGACGAAGTCACATATCTCCAATCACTGATATGTAGGTTACGGTTGCAGCAAATGAAACTGAGCAAGCTCAGTGCATACAGGACTTAAGAAACCACTTCCCTTGTCTGCAACCCACAGCCAAATGTCAATAGACCCAGGTGATGGCTCAGAAGGGCGTAGTAAGCAGCCCAGCTGGTCCATTATGGGCCAAAGGCCTGGCAAGAAGGACCACCCAAGGAGCACACACCTGGCCAGGTGCACCATCACCCCTCTGCTCCATCTGAGAGGACTAAGCAAACAAAACAGGCCCCTTTTATTCATTTTTCCTCACCAAAAAAAAAAAAGGCCAACAAAAAAGCTGGGAAACCTTGTTTTGCACAATTTCTAGAAACAGATATAAAAATATTCTACTACCAAAACACATTTGGCTGCAGAAAACGTGTTAAGCCAATAACTTGCTGGCTTTTAAAAAGCCAGTGTTTGAAGGACAGCCTCCTGCAGATCACAGTATTTTACTGATGTACAACTATTTTTGTGGAAGAGTGGTAGGAAGGGGGAAGGAGTGAAAAAGCATCTGTGCTTTAAGTAGAAAACAGAATAAAAACGACAAAATAAAAAGTTATTCTAAATACCTGGCAGACCAATGAACTAGGGAAACAGTTTTAGCTACTATTAAGCAGGAAACCAAAACACCCCATAACAGACTCGATATGAAGCATGTTCTATGTTTTCTTCCTGCCAAAACCATCAGACAATACGCTATTTCCTGAAAGAAAAATACTGCTTAAGTTTGAACTACAAAGAAGGCTTCATCCTTTAACTCTGAGGCACCACTCACTGCAGCGCACCGACAGAGACTAACAGTTCCTGATAAACACCTTCAGAACGAACTCAGCACATCAGCTACGGCTTTGCTTTGAGACTCAGGGGAACTTTTATACTGGCACAGCTATCTAGAGTAAAGGATTTAATTTTGTGAACTGTAACAGAAAAGTGATCATTAACACAAGTCTGTTTTCTCTGCCAGGAATGTCTATCTAAATGTTTTGGGACACTGGCTGGTTAATTCAAGGAAAGCTGCTGATAAGAGCCCAGTTAAGGAGCTTTTGATGTTGGTGACAAGTTTTACTCCCATCATTCTCAGATTGTAAGAGCTAGAAAATATTTACCAGGAATCACAATGAGGTGGGTTTGTTTTGTTCTATTTTTAAGACATCTCAGGAGGCTAGTTAAGAGCAGGGAAATGCCTGACATTACCACAAAGCTCCTAGAAAGAGTTGCGTCAACCTCGTAACAACTTCCAGGAAAACAACCTCCAGCATTCCTATGGGTTTCTGAAGCACACCCAGTGCTGGGAAAACCTACTCGCGTTCAAGCGGGTGCCTGTAGTTCTCACCAATACCAAGAGCACGTGAAATGTATTCCCCAGAGCACAGGAAGAAAGTTGATAAAGAAGCACTGACAGAGCACCTGCCTTTTTTTCTCTCGCATTTCTTCTGCCTTTGCAGACAGAATAAGCTAGATAATTCTCTCAACCGCATTACCCGGACAACCCAAAGCAGAAATAGCAGCCTGTGCCTCTTTAAAACTATTTTTTCCCCCCCTTTCTTTAGTTATATAAACAGGTTAGCCAGTTCAACCACCATCCATACTCGACTGCAGGTGTCCCCCTCACACAAGGCCGAGCTCCTTACCTTGTGGTGCCTACATGAAAGGCCAAAGCAAAAATCACGGGCAAACCCTGGACTTCCACGGGAGAGCTTAAATACGGGGGGGGGAAAGGGG